>BMAU01004189.1:0-106876 GCA_019973935.1 Trichonephila clavipes | reverse complement strand
TTTTTACTCAATATTATATATTTTTTTTTAAATTGGCTCTAACATTTAACACGTAAAAAACTCTTTTTCAACCTAGTCGGATGTCTTAAAAAGAAACATGCTTATAAAAGTTCAATGTAGGAATTAGAATTGTAGGTCCTTTCTTTTCAAATGAAATGTTCATCAGATACCGGGCACGATAAATTCACGACTTCTTTGGTGGCTAAAGATTTATTTTTGAGTTACAGCCACACACACACACACACAACACAAAACAACATAAAATTAAAACTATGAACATTTAATTATTTAAACCAACATTCTTCCCTTCTCGCCGAAGTCATCCATCTTGTCATCCATCGAAGTCATCGCCATGTTGTCTTCTCTCTCTCTCTTCATGTCTCATTTCGATGGCCGCGTCACATAAAAATTTTACATGCCGGGCAAATCTTGCAGCAGGTTTACTGTTCCAAAAACGGAGAAACATTTTATAAAATACCCCTTTAACCCCTGTGAGAGTCGATTTTCATAAAATTCACTCTTAGTACATCTCTACTCAACAAAAGAAATAGCTCACTAAATTTCGTATCAGTAGATCTTTTAGTTTGGGAAATCTCGTGATGAGTGAGTGAGTCACTTTTTTTCTTTATATATAAGCTCTTTTGAAAATAACAGGCCATTTTGTTTTGAAGCAAAATAATTAAGGGTTTAGGTTTAAATATGTCTAAAAACTGATTAATTAACTAACAAAATTTCTCCCTAACAAAATCTCAGTAGTTCTCAACGTATTGGCTAAAACTTTTTCTTAAAAATGAAGAGATATCGTTCAATTGTATTTAATGTTATCCTAAACTTAATTTTTTTGAAAAACGCTTTATGCAACTTTAATACAAAACGGCTCATCAGACTAAGATTTATAAATTCTTTAGTTTTATATATAAAGGTAACAATAAAATACTAATACTCGTATGTATGAACTTGATATTATTGATATAAACTGTATAGTATTGCCGTGAGTGATTTGAAAAGGACGGTTATAAAATGAGAATTTTCAAATAATTTTGAAAAAAATTATTCCCCCTGTCAATAAGGAATGAATTAATTGTAGGATAAAATATGGTATTTTTACCATAAAGATAACTGTTCAGAAAGTTAATTGGGTATTTTAGTTCTAAACAGCACTTACATTATAATAATTTGCGATTTTTCTAATGTAAAATTAAGAATTTTTACGTAAAATATAATTTATAACAATGTTTTATTAGTGTAAGTTACTATCTCAATTGGATACTTTATCAAAGCAGAAATTAAATAATTAATACAATACTTCTTAAAAACTATGCATACATACATACACACACACACGCATATATACATATATATATATATATATATATATATATATATATATATATATATATATATATATATATATATATATATATATATATATATATATATATATATATATATATATATATATATATATATATATATATATATATATATATATACATATATATACACTTATATGTATAATTTTTAAAAAGGACATTATTTTACGATAAATTTTTTTTGAAAAGTATGTCTAAATATATATTCAAATTTTTATAAAATATAAAACATTAGGCAGTAGGTCGACAAGTGAGTACCAAGCTTGCTTGGGAACTTAAGCACAGGACGAGAGTGACCTCCTGATCAGGACATCTGCTGATGCACCTAAGTGCATAATAGTCGCTTGTACTGGTATGGGTACAGTAGGTCCTGGACCTCATGGGTTGTTGCGCCACTGAGTTTGAGTTTCTAAAACATTATGTTTCCTATGTTAGACAATCGAATTTAGTTTTCTTGCTTCGATTGCATATGGTAAACTACAGAAATTTTGTTTCCTTTATGAACATATTATATTGAAGACTTAAGTAAATCATTTTTGTTAACGCCTATGTAACGTGCAAAAGGATTAACTGGAAAAATATTTGACTCAAAAGTGTATCAAGAAAAATCCCAAATTATGGAGAAACATTTCACGAAATAAACATGGTAGACACATCAGTTGCTGTAAAATGTTTAATTTTTTAATCTGATTTAAATTTTTTCTTGAATTTCTCATCTTGCATGAATTGCTATAATTCATCAATGATTTTATAAAAAATGAGCGTTACATTTTATGTGAGTTTCGTTTTAATCCAATAGAATTATATAAGATAAATGTATCAACTATAATAACTTATAAAGAAAGATTAAGTTCATTACTGATTTATCGCTTATTCACGTCACTATTCGATGGAGTATTAGCGATGGATTTAGTAACTTTTTGAACCACTCTGGGTGACGGGAATGGCACCTGAGCTGGCATCCTTCTCTCCGTATTTCAATACTACGCCAACGTGTGGACCTTTGAGAGATTTATCATGTATCAGAACCCTTCAAAACGCAGTTTTAAGTGTCATTTGTAGGCAATCTATTTTAAAGTTTTTCTAAATCAAGTTTCTATGTCGACATTAGATTAGTTGGTAATTCCTTGCACTCATGGCATCCATTTAGAAAACTGCCATTGACTCCGCAGTACAGGTGACTCCGTTGGCAATGGTGTCAGGCTAGAAAGACGTGAACGACATAATGGCACAAGATCGTGTTCAGAAAAAATTCCGTTCTTGTTCAACTAATGATAGCCACTGTGTACTAGTAAGGATCTGACGTGGTGACCGGTCGAATCTGGTTGCATCTGTGCAACGCCCAGCTACGCGGCAAATTATCATCATCCTTGGGAGACCTATCACGTATATGATGGTAGGTCAACTCTGGTTCATATTTAGGACATTATCTTGGCCTAATGATACATGGATGATGTGCTATCTCTCTGGTGGCACTCCCCTTCTTTCTGGGTGCTCAGTGCCTTTTATAGCAACACTCTGCAGACATCAGTAAAAGTAAGTTGCATGATGTGGATGTTCAAACGCTTCTCTGGTCACCATTATCCCCAGACCTCTCTTCAAACAAAAATATCTGAGACGCGAACAGATGTCACTCGAATTTGAATATGAACTATGGAAAATGGTCAAATTTCCTTTCAATAACCACGTGCAGTTATTTAAGAGGTAAAGAGTAATGGCCTTAAAAATAATATTCTCTTAATATTTTTATTAAAGAAATTTATCCCTTCTCTCCTCGTTCCGTCGAGATGCGGCAACCGGTTGATAGACGGGCTTGATTGTCGTGGAGATGTGACGTCATTTTCTCTTCTACGAAAACGAAACAGAGACTAAACCAACTTGGAGAGTGTTTTCCCACTCACCCCTTCACTAGCAATGTTGCACTGCACTCAGTGTGGACTGCTATCTATTTTTATGTAACTTCAACAAATTATTCTTTTTCAACTTATTATGACAAGTGAACAATAAAGCTTTCTTTAAGGTTCCACGTGAATGTATAACCGTTACCGTTATCTTTTTGCAAATGATTGACAGGTTGAATTCTTTAAGACGACATCAATGTTCTTATTCCGAGACGTGTTGCTTCGTGTTTCGCCGTCTGTGGCAATCCCTCAACCTGACGAAATGACGCTTTTCTCTCTCTACTTTGCGAGTATTAATTGAAATATCGAGTATTATTTTTACTTACGTTGATATTGTTTGTTCTCTGTCTCACTATTTCTTCATTTTCTGTCCACTCCACCCTGGTTTTGCGTTTCACTGCCACATAGTGTAGCTGAATTAAATTTAAGCAACATTTTTTACCTTTACAATATAGTAAATCAACCAATTCAAAAACATCTGTTCATTTAAAATAAATTTTTGCTTTGAAGTAAATGAGTTGTGTTAAAAAAGTATTCAAACCTTTTTCAGAAACAAATTTATGTATTCAGATACAGTAGTCCCACTCATATTTTTATCGAAATAGTCCATTTGGGAATTCTCACACTGTTATTCCTACGATTATGTTATTTTTGGATGCAATTCTGGAAATCTTCTTTTGAGAGAGCAAGCAGGTGGTCGTCACATTCTGCATACTGTTTTTTCCTTGCTCCACTTTGGTATTTTTAAATCTATAGAATCATCAATAGTTTTGCGAAAAATCTAAGCTGTGGAGTCGTGGTCTAGCATTTAGACCAAGATAAAAAAATCCAGTCACTTTTTACTTATACTTCAACATTAATTCTGTTAAAAAAGGCAAAAAACAAACAACCAAACATGAGTCTACCAAATTTTAATAAAATAAAGCTAAACCTAATAAAAAAACTCTTACATTTTAGTAAACTTACAGAAATACTTGAAATGCAATAGAATATCTCAGGTCTATCCCATATCTATTCGAAAATAACCCTAAAAATTAATTTCTCGCGAAATAAATAGCTTATATTATATTTTAAATGAGTAATATAGTTGAACCTGTTTTTGTGCCATAGATAGGGACAGCATAAAAATAAACGCACAAAAAAGTATTCTAAAATTTGATTAATTCTTACATATATATAAAGCAAACTAATTCGTGATAATACTACTAAAATTTTTTTTCTGCGGTGGATTGGGACCGCATAAAAAATTCGCATTTATAAAATGTGCCAATTATTAACGAAATTTATGTAAGAGTACTTCCATAACCACATAAATAAATAAATGTTACACATAGAAACATTTTAAAAACAGTTTTGCATTGTATACACGGATGTTTTCAAAATGCACATACATAATTCATTGCTACTCATCGTAACCCAAAGGCCTATGATGAATAAGTTTAAAATCGCTTTCGTCACTTGAAGATACAATTTCAATAGATTTATTTTTTGGCAACATAAAGTTAGAGATAAGTTTCTGTGACGAAGGTTGCGTGGTCAGTTGCTTGTAGATGTCACGATAACCAGATATACATGATTGAAGCCATTTTTGGAATTTTATACTTTTTTCTTAATTGGTATCTATATGAAAAAATTGCTTTTCCAATTTGTTGGAAAGCTGGATCAATGCATATTTTTATCCACTCTCAAAGAATCCGGTTCTTATTGTCCGTCTTCATAATCTATCAAATTATTCATAATGTCACTGTCATTGAAAGTTTTGTCTTCAATCAAGTGCGAGCTGCAGAAAGCAACTGAATGCGCATTGTCGGGAGACTGTTTATAACAAATGAACAGAGCGTCTTGAAGTGTCTACATTTCAGTGGCATAACGTACATCCCCGCATCACGCAGGGGGAACGACTCTAGGGGCCCAAGGCCTGACTTACGCTAAATACGTATTTACCCAATTTATAAAATATTAAACACAAAAACTGACTTTCAGAGGAGGTCCTAACATTCTTCATTACACCACTTGTAAATAGATAGTAAACATTACAGTGGAGCTAAAGCCATTGTGTCCTGCCAAGGGAGGGGGGGGTCAGGACTCTAGGGGCACAAGTCTTGACTAACGCTAAATGCGTATTTACCAAATTTATAAAATATTAAAGGCGAAACCTGACGACTTTCAGGGGGAGGGGTCTCCGTTTCACCACTAGTAAATAGATATAAAACATTACAGAGGTACCAAAGCCATTGAAAGTCACATCGCATGAAAAAAAAAAGATCGCACAAAAGAAAATCGCATAAAAAGACCGCACAAAAACAGGTTCTACTGTAATTCTAAATAAGTATAAAGAGTTACGGAAAAAGTTTTAGCTATCTCAAACCCCATTTTCCCCTTTACATTATGTTTCATATCAACAATACATGTTAAGGTTTGATTAAAATAATGTAGATAAAAATGACTTTTAATACAGTAAAAATAAATTTCCTTATATTGCCTATATCAGTGTGTTATTGTTTATATTGAACAGTGAAGGAATGATCTTTTTTTACAATCATAGCAAATACTGTTAATTTATTTCCGGGAAAGCAGTTGTTGACTTTTGAGTTTTGTTTTAAAAGATTACAGTGACATATATTCATGGATAAATCATTGGCTCTATTTAATTCATTCTTCTTTTATATTATTGAACAAAATTGTGTGTATATTTGAAATACTAATCAGAAAGCATATTTATTTACATAAAAGTAAAATGAAAATTCTTTATGAAGCATTTCTCTTAGAATTGAATCATTTACTGGATGTTTCCTTCCAAAGAGAATTCTGAGAAATCACTCGGTAAAATATATTTGAAATTCTCGAAAATTTGAAATATTACTTATCCATTTTTTAGTTTCATTTTATTACAACTAAGCCTTATTAACTTCATTTACCATTCTCAGTAAATAATTCTGATCATTAATACATTTCACTTAAAGTGCATTAAAAGGCTAGAAGATTATATACTTCTCTTTCAAACATTGTCACTACTTTTGTGTGTCTAAATATTACATTCCATTATGAAAATTCTTCGTCATCCCCATGAAAGCTAATTGTGATCATTCTATTCTTCCTGCAAAGACGAATAGAAATGCAACGATATTAAAAAAAATGACGTTGGTAAGTTTATGAAGTTGAAACTTATTTTCGTTAGAGAACATAATTTGGAGAATTTAAGTAATTGAAATGTTTGAATAATTTTAAATTTCTACTTATTACGGTCACATGTCTATAAATCTAATATACCTATCTATCTGTCTTTTCTTGTCTGTCTATCTCTCTTTCTATCTTGTCCGTCCGTCTGGAACGTATTGCAGTTAAGTATCAATCTTGTAATTTTTCCCTACTTCAGAATTATAATATTTCTTATCATAAATGTAGCGTAAAAATTTAAGAAAATGTATTCAAAAAAATGCAAATTACGATACGAAACTTCATTCATAGTTTGATTCAAAATAGACTGATGTACAGTTCTAAAGAATTAATGAAAACAAATTATGGAAATAGAAACGGCTCAGGGACAAATCAAAGTTTCTCTAGTTACATTTTACATATAAAAAATTTTTTTCCATGAAAAAATCTTTTTATGCTTTTGCTGGTTTAAAAATAAATATCTTTAGAGAAACGTTAGAAGGCATTGTAAAAATTAGATCCAAAAATTAAAATTTCAGATGCATGAAAATTTTTTTGGAGGAAATTTTAATACGAGATATTAATATTCAGCCTTCATGAGATGTTTTTTCATTACTTATAGTTGATAGATTCTTTTATGTTATTAATTGGAAGAATTTATTATTAAGCTATGGTAATTTTAACTCATGAATAAACTGTAATTTCGCTTCTTTTAATTTTTTTTCTTAAAGTTTGAATAAAATCTAATAAAACAAAAATCTATAAAAAAAAGTAACGTTGAAAGTTTAATTTTCTCCTAAAGATTATTCTATGGAATTATCCTTTTTAAAAATTTCCAATTTTGTATTTCAATACTTGGTTTCTTATAAATATAAATTTTAAGTTATCTAAAATAATACAAAATAAAACTAAATTCATTTCTTTTTATCTGAATAAAAAAATGTATTTTATCAGCACATTATCACTTAATTTAAATAGACATTTAAACACATATTGATTAAAATAAAGCTTAAAACGTAGACATTTAAATAAATTTCTTTGAATTTCCATGGACGATTCCAGAAAAAACCCATGCAATTTTATGCTAAGCATCTTCAAACTGAAAAAATTTATTTTTTTTTTTGCACGTAAAAAATTTTTTCTGAGAGAAACATTATGAAAACTTAAAAATTCAGAAAAGCTTAACAAAGAGTAATTTTAAATCATACTCTTGTAGACTTCTTAGAATTTGAAATATTTTAATAAAATTTTATTAATTTTTATACATTTTTGAAGTTAACTTCTTATGGCACGATAGGGAGAAATTTTTGTTACGCGTGATGCGTTACCAGTTACGGTTAGCGATGAATGTAAGGTAGAAAGGAATGCAGTTCTAAATTTTCCCCTCGTTTTAAGAAACGCCATCTAATTCATACTATCTATCTCATACAAAAAATAATTACAGAATCGGAAAGGTCATTCTTTTCGCCCCGATACAATATTTTGGCAAAAAATTAACTTAGAACAAACTGTTTTTCAAATGTTCTCCTTTTGTGAAAACTGGATCTATTATAATAATATTTTGCCTGTATATAGTTTAGACCTCTCTACAGAGGCTCAACTGGAATTTTTAAAAAATTCACATTATTTTCAGAGTTACGACCAATTTAAATAATTATTCGCGTTTTTTTCTTAAAATTGTTCCCCTTTATTGTCGTAAAATATGAATAAACCCACTTCTAAGTTATATATTTCAAAAATTCTAGTTGAGCCTCTGAACAGAGGTCTGAGCTATATACAGGCAAAATATTATTCTAATAGAAGCATTTTTCACAAACGGAGAACATTTGGAAAAAAGATTATTCTAAGTTAATTTTCTGCCAAAATATTGTATTTAAATAAATTGTTTTTGTCAAAACGTCCTTAAAACTATTTTATGCATATATTCTAATATAAGTGACACTAAATATCATGAAAATTATCCATTTATGCGCTTTTGAAAATCATGGTTCCGAACGTAGTCGTATACCTTAAATGTGATTTGACTGAGATTGCATGACATAGAAAGTGCAACACTATCAAGATTAGGAGGGAGAATTGCGAAAGTTGTTAGGAATGGGCAACAGAGTGATAGAGCACATGATCTGAAAAACAAATACATCAAATACATTCATGTCCAAAATTAAGGCCCCAAACATAAAATCTGTAGAAACTGATGAACTAGTTTTTGTGTGCCTCGAAATTTGGCACAGAGGAATCTTAAAAAGACATGAAGAACGTGCAACTTTTATGGAAAATATTTTAATGCAACTTTTACGGAAAACACTTTAATTTTGAATTAACATTGTGACGTCTTACGCGTCTTTTCTTTTACAAGTCCTTTGGGTTCTTTGGGCCAGAATTAATGGCAACTCTTTTCCAACCAAATCTAAGAAGCGAGAAGTGAAGAGATTCAAATAATTTAGGATAAAAATATAGGATCTTAGAGTAAGCGTGATAGTAATGTAATGGTAGTGTAAAGGAATGTTCGACAATTGAAGTGCGTTGTGGTAGTGGATGATTATTTAAGTTCGTCGTTTAAAGATTCAAGTTCTATGTGTTGTGGATAAACATATTGGTGATCGATTAGAAGTTAAACGTAAAGCTGCATACCTTGTAGATAAAGACAAGTTTATTACAGAATAATATAAGGTAGGATTGATTACTTATTATTTTTATATTTGAAGATTAGGTGGTTCACACACACACAATTATTGAGATTGGTCTGTATTATATTGTGTGTTGCGTATTGCGTCATCGTAGATTCTCTCATTCGTTATTTTATAATATTATATTTGTTCAAAGTTTAAGTTGGAATATCTTAATAAAGTCATTAAGATAATGTTTGATACGAGTTCTTTTGCAAACCCTACACTTCTAGCTCACGCTGATACTTCGAGGGATGTACTTCCAAGGGGAGGTACATCACAACATACTAGTAACATCAAAAAGTGTGAAATCCTGAAGCAGATATAAATCATGTACCTAGGGAAAAGTTTGTCTAATATGGCGTGTGGCCACTGTAAAATGCTTCACAAGCCTCACAAAAATCTGCCATACTGTTTAATAGAGTGCCAATAAGTGGTTGGGGCAAGAAAGCCCGTTTTTCCAAAAGCGGACTTTTAATTTCTGGGAAGTCCTCTGAAGGGAGCTACGCTGGAAAAATGGCCTTTCCTAAAAAATTCCAAACATATTCAATAGAATTGTGTTCAGAAGATCTCGAGGGTCAATCCATACGGCGAATATCCACGCCTTCATGAAATTCATCGACAATGTTAGTTCTGTGTGACCACGCATTATCGTCCATAAAAATGTAGTCCGGTCCCATAAAAATCAGAAAAACTTCATATAGGCTTCCAGGAACTCATCCCTTTAGCGCTGTGAGTAACAGAATCTGTCTCAAAAATGTACAATGGTATACGACTGTTCAACTTTTTGCCACCCCACACAAGGATTCCTTTGCCACCAAATCGGTTGATTTTTGTTACGTGGGAGGGATGGAAGCGAGGCCCATTTTCCTTACAGGTGAAGACTCGACGAAAATCACTTTGTCTGATGAATCTCGACTCATCACTGAAAAGAACACGAATTCATTCTTGTGTTGTCCACGACTGATGTTTTCAGTTCCTCAATATCCGGTATTTCCTGCTGGATGAAATCAAAGGAGCGAAACAGAGTGAGCGCTGGGCATAAAGGTCAGTCTCTGCAAGATAGCTGTAGACTGTTTGCCTGGAAATTCTACTTCCAGACACAGCAACAGAGTCGCAAACAAGCTGAGGAGCCATTGTTCACCTATGTCTTCCTGCATTAAATGTCAAGTAGTAGATCTGCGCAGATGTAGATGTTCTGTGCTGACCTTGGCCGACCTTTCTGCTGATAGTTCTTCTTGTGTGGAATTGATTCCATAACCAGGAGACCACTTTCAGACCACTTGTAACCATCAAACAACCTCCGTTTGAGACTGTCCAGCTTCAAGTCTGTGAACGGTTCTTCATTTCAAAGAATCATCTAAAAGATTATGAGAAGTCTTTATCACTGCAAAAAGACTAAGTTGTTTGTTTTAATGCAATATTTGCAAAACTGGAGGCCAATTTCCTATACGCTTGAACGATCGCAACATAGCAATTCTGCAAAAACTAACTATAAGTAACACCTTTTCCTAAATTGAAGGTTGGTATTGTACTAAACGTTCTTCAAAATATATAAAATACTAATTGTTTTGGTGTTACCGGAGGAATTTGTAAATTAGGACAAAAAATATTTGTGATCTTAATTTTAGACATGAGTAGAAAAGAGAAAGATACATCAAATGATTAATAAAAATTCAAGCTGATTCACAATTTAAGATCAAACAGATTTAGATACGGACACTGTTTCACGAGTGTGGAAAAAGTTTAGGGAATTAGGGCATGTTAATTAAGAGAAGTTGGAAAGCTAAAATCTCATTTTTTTGACAATTTGAGATTTTTACACTTTCAAATTGTATAGATTTTAACCTTTCTAAAAATACCTTACTTTTACCTCTAGGGTAATTAGAAGCCCTTAAAACCTATTTTTAAATAATCGCTGAAACTGAGCCACGGCTATTTGAATGGCGAAAAATGCAAACAAAGTACTTTGTTTTTGCCTTAAAGTAGAACGTCTGATATAAACCAAAACAAGTATCTTTTATTGTAAATTGAGTCTTTTATTTTTTTATTTACTAGCCGATTAAAGGTCTCACTCTAAACATTAAAATCAATTTGTCTCAAAACATAAATTTTGATGTTCGATGTACATTTTCTGTGAAGCTACTGTTCATAGGTATGTACATTTTGTATGATATATTTATAATTACGACCAATACATGCTAAAATGAGCTTTTTGTAAAAAACTCAAAACTTAATTTTTTATGTGACAAATGGTCAAATTTCGCATTGTTTGATAATATTTCATAAATTTTTAAAAAACTCAAAATTAGCTAAAAGTTCATTTTAGTGTAATGAGAAAGGTGTACTTTAATTGTATGAAACGTTTTAAGCATGTACATGTAACAGATTCTGAGAAAAGGTGCATCGAAAACAACTAATTTAACTTTGTCAGTATAGAGTGATCGAAGCACTGAAAAGTATGGGGTGGCAGATACAAAATCTCAACCAGTGTTAACATTTTACAAAGAGTAATGTATGTTCCTATACCTTCAAGAACAATTTATTGATGATTGGTCTAGCCCTGACAGACGTGTCTTATTTTTCACATTCTGCAACGGAAGAAAAGTCACAAGTGTCAGACTAGAGCTTCTTGGTCAGTTAACAATAGAAAGACTGAAACTTATATATATAGCATATACCTATATTGTCCAAAAGCAGTCAAAATGACTGCATTGTGAAAGAATAACGTGTAAATAAATTTGTTTAAAATTAATTTTTAATATTTTTTTATATTATTTACAGTCGTATAACAAGTTATTAGTAAATATTAACATTAAAAGAAACTTATTCACTCGGAAAAAATATACTCTAAAAAAGTCTAAGAAATTGTTCCATGATATGCGCCATTGTTTTTCTGATTGAAATTAAAAAGCAGTCAAAATGACTTCCTTGGGCAATCTAGTGTTAAAATGGCGAGGCTCCTGTCTTTTTTATCAGTGTCAGTCTGAAAATAAGAATATGGGGGTGAAATGGAGATCCTACTGCGGCTACTGAATGTCCTACTAACGGAAAACATGATATCGGGGTTTGATGTATTACAGCCCTGGATAACTGGTCCCCACTATTTTGTATCAAATGCACAATGACAACTCGGTGAAACGTGAGTGAATTGCTGCATCCAGTTGCCTTTCCTTACTTTCAGAGGTTCCTAAATGACTTCAAAAGAATACTCAAACTCAATCAGCAGTCATTAGCAGACAAGTACGGCTAGGTATTCATAAACTTCTTTAAATTTGTAAAATGTTCCAGATGTATCACATATCTAGCATGTGTAAGACGCGATTGGCTGTAGCTTTTTGTATCTCTCAGCATGAACTGGAACTGAACTGAACTGTGAAGTATGGCTGGAAGTATATAGTTACCCACACCTATGAAGACCATGGGCATACTTATTTTCCCTATGGCATGAAAGGATGTTGCGTTTATGACAGCTAAAACTTGTACTTCTTTCCACTGACTGTATATTCTGTATGATTAAATTTTTTTTATTAGAGTCCCAAATTGAAGCTTTACAATGACAACTGACGATGGCCCTCATAAACCTGAACCTTGAACAAGCGACGAGGATGACATCTGAGCTGGTACCCCACTCTCTAAACTTCCAATCTCATCAATAAAAGGACTATCTGCTTAGACAGTCTTAATGTATATCACCTCCTCTACACTACAGATTTTCACCGGCATCAGGACCCAAACCCATGATACTACTATCTAACTTGCTGAATTTTCAATACAAAATAAATTTTTTTACAGAATTGGAAAAAAAATGTCTTCACAGAGGGTAGTTGTTTCAAGTGCTTTATAACTTAAAGAATGAAATAATTTAGACACAAATTCATGCCAGTTATCAGCTTATTTTAAAGTTCACAGCTGCAAGCAGCTGAAACCTCCTATCTGGCACTGGTGATATTGTAAATTGGATTGCCAGATGATTTGCATAAAAATACAGATAATAGAGGAGATATATGAATACTAAAATAAGCTACTAAAATGGAATATTTAATGAATACATGGAGATTAAAATGCTCTGTAAAAGAAACTAGGATTAGGAGACTGGTGGCATCTTCTATAGAGGAGACATGAGGAGAAAAAAAACTGTAATATTATTTGATAAAGTGAAAGATTTAGCCATGAAAAGGGTTATGAGAAGGAACAATGAATTAAGGTAGTTGCAGAAAAGTTATAAATAAAATATATTTTAGTCTCGAAATTTCGGGATCTGAGTTCAGGGATTTCTAGATTTTGGATAAAACAAGTGTCACAACTTCGTAAATTCATAAAAAATTTTTGGGAGAGATGAATGAGAGAAACTACATATATATATATATATATATATATATATATATATATATATATATATATATATATATATATATATATATATATATATATATATATATATATATATATAAATATATATATATATATATATATATATATATATATATATATATATATATACATATGTATATATATACACAAGCATTTATTTAGTTTCACCTGTCCCGCTGTCTGTCGGTCTGTAATCAAATCTTGAAAGTTAAGTTTGATCCACTTCCCAGTTTCCGATTGAGCTGAAATTTTGTATATACGTTTAGTTTGGATGACAATATATATTTTGACCATTCCTATTCCGATATCGCAATCAGTGAAAAATATATTAATCAAAAGCCTTTTACCCCTGTTAGCTTTTTATTTTGCCTAGCAACTTATTGGATAAGCTTATAGTTTAAAGAAGTTCCGATTATTCTACCTGTTTTAAAAATCCATCTTAATCTTTCTATCAAACTAAGACAAAAATAATTACATAATCGGGAAGATCATTTATTTTGCCACTATATGGTGTAATTCTTTAAAAAAAATGATATTTTCTCTTTTTACGATGTTTTCTAAAATATGTCAAAATCTATACATTTTCATGAATATGATTTCTAAATTGTTTTGTGTGAATTTTTTTCGTCTTAATGAATCGATATTCTGCACTAAAAAAAGTTCAGGCTTTTCTCTTTTAGTTTCAATCATTAAAAAAAAAATTTTTTTTTACGATTTTTTAAAAAAATACTTAAATTTTTGATAAAACATTTAAAAACTACGTCATTTTTAAAGATAATCGCACGAAACTTTTTTTCATTTGTAGAATAGTATTATACAAATTCTGCACTAAGATTTAAAAAAATTAGTTTAAAATTACGGATTTAAAATTCTTTTGTGTTTTTCGTTTTTAATATAGTATTATAGTAAGAAAAATGAGTTTTAATATTTTAATTAACTTTGCTTTGTCCAATATTGTTTAGGTCTTATAGTGTTTATCCCCGTCCCCCATTATTCTCCTGTTGCGGCTCGAGTGAAATTTGTATCATAGGTATGTGGCCTGGCGGGAAAAAAGATTGAGTACCCCTGAGTGAGCCTGTTCAAAACTAACCGGCAAACGACCTTGCAACAAAGATGCACTGAATGAAATGAATAGATTGAAAAACCTGTCCAACGATAACTAAAAAGTTGAAAATAAATTAAAAGTAAAAAAAAAAAAAATTAAATTTTTTTGTAAGATAAAATTTTAATTTCAGGGAGAATATTACTATACCTCATAAATCATTATGCAAAGGGTTTTAAAATTATGAGAATTTGAACAGTTTCACGAATTTGAATTAGGTTTTGTTGTGTACTTATATGTATGTTTGTTTTTTAATAGAATGGTGATATATATATATATATATATATATATATATATATATCCGTACTTAAGTTATTTGTGTTTTTAGAGACACTTTGGAGTTTCGTGAAATTGGGCTAGGAATTTTCTCATTCTCTATGGAAGTTTTACTAACTATATTTAATCAGTGCTTTCAAAGTGAATGTTCTATCTATAGAGGAGTGCAAAAAATTGCATCACATGCTGTAAACAGCATTTGTCACGGAAAAAAGTAACTGTACTGTATACAACCATCATGAATTGTTTTAAAATAATAGGAAAGGAATAAGTCTAGAAAATATATAAGAACTACAAACAAAGCATATTTATTACTCTTTTTTATGTGAAAATATGAAATAGCTTGTAATGTAAATTGAAACAAAAAGGTACATGACAATTCTCTGTTGTTAGCAAAACTAGATATTTACCAAATAAGTAATGTAATTAAGTTATCCCGAGTTAAGATAGAAAATATAGTAATAGTGGCTGTCATTAATATTTAATGGGGTCATGATGATTGTTGCACAATTGAGCATCTACAAAATTAATTTTTATGAATATTAAAATGGTGTTTCACAGTGCCAAAGTTAGAAAGGTTCTTCCTTTAGTTGTGTCAGAGATCCAGACCTTTTTTACTCAGCATTTTTTGACCCCACCTTTTCCCCCAGGGTTTCAAGTGGATTCTAATTCGATCCATTACCACAGCATTAAAAGTTAGTGATGTTACATCGTGAAGTTATTTTTTTTATCAATGGATATAGAAGTTCGACATGAAGATAAAAGCTGTAAGCAAAATACGCTATGTTCCTAATGTGCATTAGTTATGTACGGGGTTTACCATTTTGGCTTTATGGTATGGTTCCGGATCTTCCTAAAAACGTACCAGAGATATATTTATAGTTTTCTTTAAAAGTAGACAGGAGTTCGCTTTATAAAACGATTTGCATATACCTGGTCATTAACAGTACCTTGGGTAAATTCATAAATTTACAAATTCTTTGTTAGATAAAACTTCGCTAGACCATCTAAAAAACTAAATGTTTGATCCTGAGAAACAGCACAATCACTGCTAAATTTTTTATTAACTCTACGGGATACTAGTTGTTAAGCATTCTTACTTCTCAGGCTTAATTTTGATTCATCTTATTACATTCACGGAAAAATCGCAACACCAAGAACGACTTGTGTTAATTAAACGAAATTGGGTAGGCGTGTTTATACATCTGAAAGATGACATCGATTCAAAATTCGCGCTTTGCGCTTAAGTGTAAAGATACTCACAACTTGCGGATTTGTTTTAAATGCGTGCTGTAATGCTGTCAGTGTTTGACGTTTAAGAAGAACGTCTTTAAGAAGTAGCCATTAGCAACAACTCACCAAGTTTGAACGAGGTCGCGTAATAGGGTTAGGAGAAGGTGGATTTCTTTAATCGTTATTGAAGAAAAACTTATCCGGGACGTATCCACTGAGTATGTTTGTTGGGAGCAGTGGTCAAGGGATGGTACTGCCTCAAAAAGACCGCATTCCATGTGGCCACGGGGCACACCTGATAGAGAAGACCGTAGTATTAGGCATATGGCTGTGGCGTATCGTATTGTGACATTGGCCGAAATTCAAACTGCCGTTGGTACCCCAGTAACATAACGAACTAGTTGAAATTCGATTACTTCAAGTACAACCCCAAGCCAGGTGCCCTGTAGCGTTTAATCCATTGACTCCAAGTCATTGCTGCTTACGACGCCAGTGGTGTCACACCAGTACTCATTGAAGGGTGGAGTGGAGATCTGCTGTGTTTTCTGATGAACGCAGTTTCTGCTATGATTCCAGTGATGGTCGTGTCTTTGTCAGACTGATGCAAAGGGATCGCCTGCAACTAAACAATGTGGCATAGACACACTAGATCTACTCCTGGAGTCATGGTCTAGGGAGCAATTTCCTGCGACAGTAGGAGTACTCTCGTGAATATCTCAAACACACTGACTGCAAATTTGTACGTCAGTCTGATAATTCAATCTATAGTACTGCCATTCATGAACAGCATTCAAGAGAGAATTTTCGAACTGAATAACGCTCACCTTCACACCACTGTTGTAACACAACGTGCTCTACAGAGTCTTGACATGTTACCTTGACCTGCGAGATCACCAAATCTGACTCCAGTTGACCACGTACGGGATATCATTGGGCGACAACATCAGCATCATCCACAGCCAGCACTGACCATATCAGTATTGACACAAAAAGTACAACAAGCATGGAACTTCTTACAACAAAGTGGCATTCGGCACCTGTGTAACACAATGCATGCAGGCTTGCATTTAAAATTCTAGAGGTTACACCGGCTGTTAATGTAACAGAATTTCACATTTAAAATACCATTTCTTGAGTTAAAATTAACCTGTGATCCTGAAAACTTAATCTACTAAACATGTTGACAAGACAATTGCATTGTCCAAATTTCATTACTTTACAATAATGGTATTGGGAGTGTTTCCACCGTCAGTGTATATAAGTGTGGTTTTCGTTACCCAGAAGTAAATTTCACGTATTGTTTATCACACTTTGAGTGATTGGTTCTCCTTTTTGCAAGGAGTAGAAACTTCTTTTGGGATAGCGCCCCATGAGTTAATGCCTTTGAAATGAGTTATCTTTGTAAATAGTTCTAATGCTTACATTTACTCTATATAATTATTCTTATGCAACTTTGAGATTTGTTCATGTTGTTTTTCTGTTTCTAAGTTATTGTTGAATAAAATACAGTTTTTGTGCTGCAATAAATTATTTTGGTATTAATTTCTAGACTCACAGTTTACTGAGCCTTTATTGATGAATTTTATCAGCAAATGAGAACTACAGAATCGATTAAAACCTTTCTTTTGGGATATTTCATGCTTAAAAACAATTGGAGACACTTTCTACATAATACTTTCTAAAGCAGAATTATCTGCACGAAAGAAGCTTCACTCAAAAAGTATAAATGGCAATCTTTTCTCTTCGGCCACTGTCATAGCTCGACTCGAATGATGCTAAAAATGCACCAGGTTTTGTGAGTTTGAATCTAGTAACTGAGGATGATGCAGTTTTTCTACTCTCCTCCATAGCATAAGATGGAAATATTTGATAAAAAGAGATCACAGAATTAGGACATGAAAATTTTGACTTCTGGAAATTACAGTTTTTTAAAATTAAAACATGCAATATAAAAAAAATAAAGTTAATTCCTATTATAGATCAATAAAGAAATTTTTTATTTTAGATACTTTTTATTAAATAGTTACAATTAATCAATGTATATATATTGTATGTATATTAACAATGTATATACATAGGACAGAGAATCACAATATTAAGTGGTAATTGATTTTTTATTAATTATCATTAAAGTATCGTAATGTCATCCCAAACAATCGTGTATATAGATATTTCAGTTCAACTGAATAAAACGTATGAATTCACCGTGGTTCTATCTGTAATTTTTAAATAATTAGTTTCGGTTAATTTATTTTAATAAATTATAGTTAAATTATCGTATTTTCAATCAAAACAATAGTGCATAGAAAATTTCAGCTCAAATGAGTGCTTTAAAATGCAAGAAAATAACCTTTTCGTGTTTTGACACAAGTCGCCAAAAAGGATGCCAACGTGGTTGCATTTGTAAACCTTTGAATGATTAGTTTTAATCAATTAATTTTTATTAGTTATAATTAAATTACTGTATTGTCAGCCAAAATCATCAAGTAAATAAATTTTCAGTTCAATTGAGGGCTTTAAAATGTATTTTATTAACGATTGAAAATTCCACCAAGATAAATAAATAAATAAATAGAGAATGTAAGCTAATAGTAGGAATTCATAAACAAAATAAAAAAAACATTGTCATTTTTTGCGCTCTTTTACTGTTAATTGCCAATTTTGAAACCAAATTTTTTAAAAATAAATATACTTATTTATGGTATAGCTGTGTCGTCTGCTAACATATTAAATGAGATATTTTTAGGAATATCATTTATATTATATATATATATATATATATATATATATATATATATATATATATATATATATGTCCAAGAAAGTGAGGCCTGAGGGAAACCCTTTAGGTGCACTTTCATTGATACTTCTTGCAAGGAAAGAGTGTCTACTCTAATACTAAATTTCCTATCATTTAGGTCATTTAAATCAGCGTGGGTGGAGTGTTAATTTTGATTAATTTATAAATAATGCTTTGAAGCCCCATTCAGTTCTCCTAGAAATAGATAGGTAATGGATAGTACTTCATTAAATTCATATTGTGTAAGGGACTTTATAATAATAATATTGTTATATTGAGATGATAGAATTTAAAATATATATTTTAAATAATACATTTATTTTAGAGCTCGTGGAATGGAAATTGGTTGTTACCATCACATACAAAGGGGTTTTTTGTGTCCTTAAGATGGAGAATATTTATCAATTTTCTACTTACGCTAGTTATCCCTGAAATAAAAATCGTTTAATTATAAAAAAATAAAAACACAACATTTATTAGTTTCCTTCTCTTTTTTTTGCACGATCTCTTCCTATATTTAAAATTCTATTGTATCTTCTGACGACTTTCAGAATTTCCAAACCATACTTTTCGGCCAGCAGTGCTTTAAGCCAGGTGTGATCCCTGCATTCTGTAATTTTTCATATCTTCCGAAACGTTTAGTGCGAGGAAATTCTCATTATCTTTTCCCTCAGCTTATAGGTACTTGCTTTCTAGAGGGGGCTGACACACATTAAATCTATCGAGGTTCAATATCTATTCCTTAATGAGGTGTGGTAGTTAAAAGAGGGAGGAGGGGCTAGCTCAGGTGTCGTCCTCATCGCTTATCTGAGGATCAAAATTACGAGGTCGGTTGCCAATAACCCTCGGGTTGCTATATAGTGCAGAGTTAATGTAACTCCTCTTGTAATATATTTTATTACTTTCTTAATAACTTCTCGCATCCATCAATGCACACATAATTAAATATTGATTAATAAACTCATTGATTAAATACAGTTCTACTAATTAACCACCATCAGATAACAATCAAACTACAATCTCAAATCAATCCCAAGAGACTATATTCTTTTCTTTTTACCAGACCACACCGGCGCGTCGGTCTCTCACCGAAGTTCTCAATTTCTTCGCCTCAACACAGTTTAAGCGCTTCGCGCTAAACAAAAACAAGGGACTCTATCCCCCTATGACCGCCTCGCTTTCGATCCAACAACGTTCCCCCTGGGGTAAAAAAAATCCCTCTCCCAAAATACTTTAACCCTACCAAAGCCGCACCAACATTCCCTAATCTTCGCCAACAGCAGTTTCAGACACTCACCTATCACCGCCTCGCTTTTGATCCAACAACGTTATTACTGGGGTAAAAAACCCTCTTCCCAAATACATTAACCTTACAAACGAACATTCCCTACCCCTCTCACAACAGCAGTTTTCAGACCCAACTGCCTCGCTTTCGATCCAGCAACGTTCCCCCTGAGGTTAAAAAAAACCCTCTTCCAAAATACATTAACCCTGTCCAAGCCGCACCAATATTCCATACTCTCTCGCCAACAGCAGTTTCAGACACTCAACTCTCACCGCCTCGCTTTCGATCCAGCAACTTTCCCCTGACACGTTAACAAAAACCCTCTTCCAAAATACATTAACTCAGCCGAAGCCGCACCAATATTCCTTACTCTCTCGCCAACAACAGTTTCAGACACTCAACTCTCACCACCTCGCGTTTGATCCAGTATAACGTTCCCCCTGAGGTAAAAAAAACCCCTCTTCCAAAATACATTAACCCTACCGAAGCCTTACCAAATTCCATCCTATCTCGCAAAACAGCAGTCTCAGACACTACAACTCTCTCATTCAGCTTATTGCTGAGAGCAAGGTCCAGAATATCGGTCAGTGCTGTGAACAAAAGGCTTACTGAACTGGCAGCAGAACATTATAAAATAGGAATTCTGAAATTCCTGATCAAATACGACAAATGTTTAAAAGAAGTTATGATGTAGTGAAGTAAAGGAAGCTGCAAGGTTTATAACAAAACTGTTTTATAACTAAACATACTTGATTTTCTGGATGTCCCTGGTAGATGAAAAGTTTTCAGTTTTGAATTGATATTTACTAAATAAGTGACAAAAGAAAATCTAAGAAGTAGGTTTGAAGCTATTTTATTGGTAATATTTTCTTTTCAGGGAGCTTCTTTAATATTGGTACTTTATTATAATCGAAATTTTAGAGGGAAGGACAGGCTCTGTTGGAGTGGAAAAACGGACCGTGAAAAAGTTTTTATGATGCTGGAAATTTTATAGTCGAGAGGAATTCTATCTTTGTGGTTTTCACAGAATTGTTCCTCAAGGGAGACAGCTAAAACTTCTGCTTTTTGGGGATCAATAACAACCATTTTTTATTAGTGTACTGAGAAAAGAAATGTTATATTTTTTAAAGTTTTAATGAGAAATTTTATGTTGGAAGAATGTAACATTTGTTGTTTTCAACTGGTTTGGAGGAGATTTCATGTACAGCAAACGCAGGATCAGATAGATTTTTGTTTTCGTCATGAGTATCATGAACGGTAGAAGAGAAAGAAAGATAATCCTTCAAATATATATAAATAGTAAATAGGTACCAATTAGTATCTGGTTCATTGTTGATTTAAAAGTTAAACTTGAAGGACAAAACTAATAAAATGGGATTGTGACCTGAGAATAACCCAGGAGGAAGAAGTAATTCTCTGTGATAATGGAACTACCCATTGAGAGCGAAATCAATAGTTGTTTGAGAATTTATTCCAGAACGACTTGGGATAAACTGTCACTATTTTAAGGCATAATAAATCATCAGAATCTTTCAAATGGATTATTCTCTTGTAGGATTCCTATTTCAATTCCCATTGATGTGAGTGGTACTGAAATTTTCACGGAGAATACAGTTTTGATTAGCTTGGATTTAACTTTAAACGTTTATTAGAAACAAAATTTTATTATAGCTTATAAACATGCTAACTTATATCAAAAACTACAGATGAATTGAAAGAACTAAAAGTTGAATTTTTAATTTTCCCTGTTTTACTTACAGATATGGATACATTTGTAGATTTTTACTGATATTAAATTAAAGTAAGAAGACTTAAGTATTTTACCAAAAGCGAGATCAAGAGTAAAAGAGAGAACAGCTTATTATTTCAAACTCATCCTTTTTTAAAAAATTCAATAACTTGTATTTTAATTAAAGGAAAATTTAATTATAAATTTCTAAAAAGTTTAATTTGCTATGCATAAACAGTTGTATAAGACCATAAATGCAATTTAATTATTTTTTCCATGGCCGTAGTAGCCTAGCGGTCAAGATATCGGATTATAGCTGGTATGTCATGAGTTCGAGCCCAGTACCACTAGAGATCCAGCCTGTAGGGGAGCGATGCACATTAAATCTGTCGAAAGCTCAAACGTCCTCTCGTTGGTGTGGTAGTTAGGAGAGGGGGTACCGACTCAGGTGTCGTACTCCTCACTTGACCATGGTTCAAAATTACGAGGTCCATCGCCCAAAGTCCTCGTGCGACGTATAATATTCACTTTACTAAACATTTAGTTAAAGCTCTTTTCTACAGCATAGTAATATTAATATAAAAAAATAAGGTATATATATATATATATAATCCAAAATAAAAAATCCAATATATAAATATATATATATATATCTATATATATACACAAATATATAAACGAAAATATAAAAATAAACATATAGTTATAAAACCTAAGATAACTATAATTAGGAAGAAGGCATAGTAGTATAATGACAAACTCCTGACCTTAGGAACCCGGATTGCAGGTTTATATATATATATATATATATATATATATATATATATATATATATATATAATATATATATATATATATAATTAAAAAGTAATATATCGAATAATAAAACAAACCACACAGAAATTACTTTAGTTTGATTTAAATTACAATTACATTGAGAAATAAAGGAATATGTTTCTAAAGTTAGTGGTTATATAATTATAAACATATGTAAAGAATTAATTTATTTTTAATGAAATACGCACTTTCATCTTTCTAGCTTTCTTGACAGCCAAAAAATTTATTTTTCTACGAGGCGTGTTAGAACATTATCTAATTAAAGAAATAAAATTAAAATGTAAAATCCTTAATGTAAGTAACTTCAAGGATAAATTGTCATTATTTTTTTTATTATACTTCATTAATTATTATAAAAAAATAAACGTACTTGTTTCGAATGAGAAGAAATAAAGTTTGAAATAACTATATGTGCTCAGCTCTTTCATTATCATTTAAAAAACTCGTGCAAGCTATTTCTCATAAAACTGATAAAGGATTAATTTTCTATGAGAGTCATTTGTAGCACAATCTGTTACAGTTTGTCATACTAATATTTTTAAAAATTCATAAATAAAAAAACTTGAAAGGTGATTTAGTAAATGTTTTGCGGGTAATTATTTTGTTTTATTATGCTGTTATCCATTAAAGAAAATTCCCAAAAAGTTATATTTTCATTCAGTTACAAATTTTTCCAAGGACAGGCATGTGGTATGGATTGAAATATTTAATATAAATAGGAACAATTATATCTTATGAAGATTTACTGACTCATAAAAATATTATTTAATTTAATGACGCTTAATAGGGGATGTATACTTAAGTTTTTCACATTTTTAATTTCAACAAACTTTTTATCTTTGAAAGCTTTCATAAAAAGAGATAAATAATGATTAAGTTATTAAGGAAAACCAAAAATGCATCGTTTCATGAAAAAAAAAATTAAAAATATTCTATTCTATCCGTGTGTCAAAAATTTTTGATCACACTTTTCGATCCAGATTAAAGAAAAATTAAAAAATATTACGTAAAATGTTATTCTAACATGAAAAAGAGAGCAAAATAAGTAAAATTTATCAGAAAAGTAAAAACTCTTACAAATATAATATTAAATTTGAACGTGAGAATATATTTTTTTTTTTTGTACATAGTATGCATATTTTTATATCCCTTTAAGACCCGAATTATTTTTATCTTCAAATATTAAATTCTTCCGGTTATTAATACTATGTGAACCCCAATGCTATTAAGAAATATAATAAAAAAAAATCCCGCTCTCGCTTGGAACGTAGACAGTACCCGCACGATCGTGCGGATTGGTCGTTATCTCGGAAACAGGTGACCTATGAAAATTTACGAGTTATACATTTTTAGTTCTGAGTTGATAGAAGAAACACACTTAATTAAATTAAAATTGTTACAAATAAGGAAATTTTGTGATGTAAAATGAGTTATTTTATTGATTTTTTATTATTTCCTGTAAACATCTTTTGTTTTGTTTCTGACAAGTATAAATAACCCTTGTATTTTTCACAACAGGTGTTTCGAACTGCTTTTGTAGTTTTCAAATCTGCACTTACGAGACATTGAAATGTCATCAACACATCATAAATGGCTATACATGACAAGCCTTTCATCCTGGAATGGCCAGGATAAAAGCCTTAATATGTATAGTAGGTGGATTATAACGCTTCGATCTTTTTGCGAGTAAAATTACAACACTGTTATCTTCATCATCAGTTAAAATACTTTTGTTAGTTGGTGGAGAGGCTGATAACGCTTCAAATATCTCTAATTTAAATTTTAAGCGACCCATTTTGATTTTTAGAGGAATTTTGTTTGATATTACATCTTGTTTGCACATAAACTAAGAATTTGCGACAGCTAAATAAATGAAATGAATTGTTCAAGAGACTTTTATGGTAAAGAATGATCCAAAATTGTCTTTTCATTTTAAATATTCCCATGTGTTTCTTCATCACTCTCATCTGAACTTAATTCTCCTTCCAGTATACGCGATTCATACGTTTTGTTCACAGCATTGTCATCATCCGAGAATTCACTAACTTCTGATCTAAGTTCAATCTGATTTATTCATCAATTGAAAAATTTCTTCTGTGAGAGTTCTTCCCCGTTTAGACATTTGGTAAAGTTTTTGGTTAAAAGTTAACACAGTATTCCATAAAAAAGAGTAATATGTGTATCAGAAAATTTTATTATTTAAAAAAAATATATATATTTAAACCACACCATACTAACTACCACCGGAAAACCCAGATTTTTTTTGGGTGGGAGTGGGAAGAATATAGATGCAGATATCTGTGTAGAGGATAAAAATGCCATACTCCTTAACAAATGTATGGAAAAGAAAATTAATTGCTAAAAAGAGAGAGAAAGAAAAAAAGGGACTCATCAATGGCGACCCCCAAGGAAATTTGGTACTAATTATATAACCACATATTTCATTTTTTATGTGTAGGCTTTCATCAAACTTTTTGAAACAGTAAAGAAAATTCACATGATAAGTACTAACCTTTACAGCTGCAGTGGCTCGAGTAAGGCCGAACCCGCACGATCGTTCTGGTTCATGTGAAATCCCGAGTCCTACAAGCCACATTACTAGAGTATAGTTAATAGTTTTCTATTTTACAATTATTTAAACATTAATACAAAAATTTGCATCCAAGCAATTAGAAATATATTGATTATTACCTTTTTACGACAGATTAAAAGAAGACGTGTTTTCGTTGTATTTGAAAACAAAGCTAGATTTGCCAGCTCAAAGTAAAACGTAGACCACAACCATCGTCTGTTGATAAAAAGTAACAGTTTACATTTTCTGCAAACCGGCTCAATCGTTAGATTCGCGATTTCTTACATATGCTTATTCCAGAAGCAAAAACGTATAATAATATCTAATCTGCACGATCGTGTGGATTGTGTCTTAAAGGGATATGGCATATTATGATATATTTTTATGTAGATCATATAGCTAGGTACTTCAAGAACACAAAATGAACACAATATCACTAACTTTTCAATTTTATATAGTTCCTGCAGAAAGTTTGTATTTTGATACTGTAAATAAATAATACTTTCAATGATATAAGCTAGAACCAACACAGTGTTTATTAACATATTATATTATTTCTATATTTTCTTGCAAAATCTTATCTATTAAAAAAAATCTTGTATGAGTTCTTTGTAAAGTACACGCACAAACCTCGTATACTTTACAAATATAGTTAAACAAATTATTTTTTCCCATTAAATGATTAAAATATTTTATATATAATTTTTTTATACGTATTGCAATTTAAAAATAATTTTCATATTAATCACTCTCTTAAATTCTCATAAAATTTCCATTAAATACTTATTAAGTTTGTGGGCTTTTTTTTGTTAAAAATAAAAATATTTTTGTTTGTTCAGAAATATTAAAAATATTTTATAGTGTTAATGTGGAAGTATTATAAATGCCTTTTTTTTCTTGCTGTTAGCATCAAGATGGTTCACTTGAAGTATTTTATATGTATCGAGTTATTATAAATATTTTTAATTTTTATGTGCATATATTTTATTCTAGTTTTATACGAATAAACATTTTATTGCTTCTTTTCAAATTTGGTGTTTTTGTAATTTCGTGTTTTTTGTTACTTTCAGCTTAGTGAGACTGAAATTTTGGAGTTGTGTGTAGCCCCTTTTTTTGGAGATTTAGCTCTTTGGCAATGTCAAATATATTAAATCTATTCATTATATGTTGCCATATCTAAAAATGTACTAATACTTCTAAAGGCTATTTCTTGTTTGAATAGATGTGTTCAGTTTCTTGTAGATATCAACCAACCCATGAAATCTAAATCTTTTATAATTTAAGTACATGTTTTGAAAGATTTACATCAATTTTTATGTATAAATTATATGTTGTCATACCTAAAAACGTAGTAATAATATTTGTACTAATTTTTGTTTGAAAAGATCTCCAGTTAATCATAGATATCAACTTTTATGTTTGAATTGTATGTTTCGAAAGTTGCTGATTGATTTACATCAATTTTCTTCTTGTCATCTTTTGATCATTTTCTTACATTTATGTCAGTCTTTACAAATTTTTCAATTGGTCAATGAGTTGTCTTGCTTTTCTGTTATTTTTAAATTATGATAAAGTGTTTTTTTCCCAGTATAATATTTCGAAATCTAGGAAACTATTAAAACAATCTTTCCATAAATAAGTGTAACTACACTGCATAGAAGGAAAATGTTATTTTTAAAAATAGAGTTAATATCTGCAAAAATGAGATTTGTATTGTCTTCGGCAAAAAATTTATTAATTTAATTATTCCTGGAAAATTTCCTTAAATATGAAAATTAACTTTATGACTAAAACATATAGTTATTTGTATCCAAATTTTAGTTTCAGCTCATCTTTGTTAAGAAAACTACCTTTTATTTTAAAAAAAATTACAATTCATTTTGAGAAAAGAAAGAATTAAGATGATAAAAGTATTCACTTGAAGTTAGAAAAATCTTTGAATTCAATATATTAACGTTAATTTAAATCAGATGGAATACAAAAGTACTTTTAAGAAAATTTATGAATATTGTAATGCACTAAATACGGGAATTTTTTTTTTTAAAAAAAACTATACACAACTATATAGATGTTTTGCTGAATGATTGAATGATTGATATACTTTCAAATGCTTTCAAGGAATTAAATGTAGCCTTTTAAGAATCCTACTTTTTTCAATGCAAAATATTTACTTACACTAATTTACTTAAGAGGGATTAAAATGACAAAAATACTTTAAAATGTTAAAATTTTTTTTTGATGAAAAGTATTAGAACGATGTTTTTCTCGGGACTTTAATAAATAAGTAAATTTTCATGTTTTAAGATTGATGAATAATTTAAAGCTTTTTCTAAAAAAATATTATTAATTTTAGCTTTCCAAAAATATTAAATTTTGCAAATAATTAAAAATTTTGCTTATATTATCCTTTTTGTGTAACTTCTGCCTTCTCTTTAGAAACAGTTTCAACTAATATTTCAAATCTATTGCAAGATATTTGTGTCTTAATGCTTTTTACATCAATTTAAACAGTTTGCATGTAAAAAATCATAAATAAGTTACACTAAAATGCTTTGAAAATAAAACATTAGGCAGCTTTACTATATCTAATGTTGAAGTTTTGTATAAACAATGAGTTTTTTCCCTATCTGTTAAAAGTTGAAAAACAGCTGTTACGGAACTAAAATGGCTTTTGGTATAGTTATTTCTATTCCGTAAGTATTTCTAAACGAAAAAAAATCTTTTAAAAAAAAAAGAAACGAAAAAGTACTTTTCAAAAGTATTGTGAAAACATTTCAATAATTTATGGAGCAGTCTTTCATCGTGTGTTGCATAAAACAAAAGATTATGCGTCATTTTAACTGGTGAGCAGCTGAACTGATCAATGAACTAGAGAAATGAGTGTTCTAAAAACTGAAAGCATTGAAATATATTGAAGCTATAATGCAATGAAAATAGTGATTTAAATATTTATTGTTGTCTTTAGAAGCACACAGTTCATGTGAGCTTAAACTAATAAGTAACTTATAATCATTTCCATCTAATTATTTTATTTTAAAATAAGGATTTTGACTCAGCTTCTAAAATTTTTTTAGAAGAAGGATTTAGTAATATAGTGTTTTGGGATGCTCTGAAATGTTTGAAGTAGAACTTCAGATAAAATTGGAGATGTAAACAAGAGTTATAATTAAAGTTTTCCCAATTTATGAATTCTAAAATTAAAAAAAATTTCTTTCTTGATAATAAAAAGTATTAAAAAATACGAAAAAAGTAATACATGATAAAAGAAAACGTCTTTATCGTTTTATAAGACATAAGAAATATTGTGACAGCTTCCCACCTGAGGAAGCCATCTCTTCATCTACTCGACTTAAATTTGTAGGAGGTAAGGATTGATGACTCAAGCTAGCCATAATAAATCCAAAATTTATTATTATCTAATATAATAATCACAAAGGCAATCTTACTATAGATCCAAAACTCAGAGTGATATATCGTAACTCAAAATCTTATGTGAATAAGCACATGTGATCCTAAGCGCTGAACTTTAAGTAAAGTTATCCTAGGAATCCTAACTTCCTTAATTTATTTGAATAGCTAAAACCCGTTCTATAATTACGCGTCTAAGTTCAGACTCTTACCAGCAACTCAACTTCATATCCTCCTTCTTCTTACTCGATTACTAAACCTCCACTATATATCTACTAACTAATCTGCATATCAAGGTTTCTTCTTTAGATGAATGGCTGTGAAATAATTGATGGTCCCAAGGATTCTCCAAGAGGATAGGTAGAAAAACTCTGTAAAGTCCCGTCACAATATATATACATTTATTTTAAATGATTGTGGAAAAAATAACGGAATGTAAATTTTTTACCACAAATCGCAATCTGCTTGTATTAAATTTGTCCACTGATATGATAATTTAAGTAATATTTGAATGCAAAAAAGTTTATTTCAATACTTATGAAAGAACATAAAATATTTTAGGAATGTTTTTACGTTAAAGGCAAATTGGAAAACTAATCCATCAAACGAGATACAGCTCCGGATTGAAAGGTATTGTTCTGCGCTGCACGCATAGAATTTTTAGTATTGTAGATATCACATTTGTCATGCCTAAACTATCTGTGGAGATAAATTATATTTTTTAGTTACTTCCAGTTTAAAAATGATTAAAATAAGAGTAATATAAATAAGAGTGATTTAAAGACATATAGCATTTATTCGAATCTAAGCTGAACTTCTTTCAGTGTTGATGCTATTGAAAATCAGGTGCGGCTTGGAATCGGAGGCAAACAAATTCGTTGAATAGGGGAAATTGAGCATGACACTTGATGTTTAGAGCTACTATAAGTTCTTGTATGTGTTTATAAGTTTTTAATACTGGTGAATTAAATTAATTACTTAGTTCTAATTTTTTCGCCACCCTGCGGTCGCTGGTGAAGTTTGGGATACTGAATGATTAGTCATTATGATAAAACCATAATCACTTTAATTTATCTATCAATTACTATTAATGCGACGCTGGTTAAACATAAACTATTTAATTTATTCCCATTAAATCCATTTTAAATAAAACCCGGTTCTACTCTTCTATTAGCGTCACATTATAGCTTTAAGTTTAAACATTAGATCTTTTAAAGACAAATAAACAGTACGCTAAATCAAAAGACATTCTTTAAATAACCATTAATTTATTTAAAAATTAAATTGAAATTAAGTTAAAGCATAAAGAGACACATAACAGGATTTTACTTAACTCTGAGAAAGAGGCGAGGAAGATGAGTCATGTCGCTGCTTGGAGTCCCTCCTGCGGTGACTTAATTGGAAGGGACGTGTCAGACCAAGTGGTGTGAGAGAGTGCGTCAGAGAGAGAGAGAGAGAGATAAATCGGGGTGCATCTCCTTTTTATTCCGCGGCGACACGCTTCTGTGTGCTGGAGCGGATTCTTTACAATGTCTGCATAATTCTCTCTCATTGGTCTAGAGTCAGCGGATGAATACCGTCTCACGGTCAGTGACATCCCCAAGCGCGGCAAATTCTAAAGACACCCCGATACCACGATATATTTATGAGTACGATGCCCTTTTCTAGGCGTGGGAACATGTCACCCTATTTGGTGGGGTAAGAGAGAGACATTCCAAATTCCTTTTGTTGTAAACAACAAAAGCAGAGCAGATGTAAAAATTACAGTTGTAACCTTAGGGACCAGCGACCTCCCATCACTCCTCCCCTCTTTCAGATTAACAAAACTAGAAATAAAGAAACAAAAAAAAATTCAGTGAAGTAAACGTAAATACAAAATGCAATAAAAATTCATTGAGGAAAATGTCCATATCAAAGTACAAAAAAATTTTTGAGATTTCAGTTCACAGTTCAAACAGACTAGTCTTCCATTCAACCGGCACTTCACGGACTCTTGATTCACAGACTCCTGGTTCACGAACGGCTGTCCACGTCTTGATGGGAGAGAAAAGAAAAAAAAATGTCCGGAGCGTCGTAATCTCGCTGAAACAGCTCAAAAGTTCATGTCCTTTAGTAATATGAAGAGGTCCGTGACTCGTCCATTCCATCAGCGCTTCCACATCTCTAACGAAATCTGCTAAACTGCAGAAATAAAAAAAAAACTTCGTCTCCCAGGGAAACCTTATTAGTAATGAAGCCACAATTATTAAAAAAAATGAAACTTGGCCCTTTGTGACCGCCGTCGAAGACTCCAAGCACAAACCTTCCACTCCTCTCACCTCTCATAACATAGAATTAAGAATGTAAAAAAATACAAGCGATTTCCAAAGTTCCTACCCAATTCCGTGAGGGAAAAAACAAATTAACTATCAACAACTACAATGACGTTCATGTACGAAGAGGAGAAAAAAATTCACTGAATGGATCACCCAAACAATTTACAAAAACATCAGAAACAGAATGACAAATAGAAATAATTAAACAATCACAAAGAATCGTGTGCCGCTAAATAATAAAAAAAATTAAGACAAGTAACACATAAAAAAAATCAAAATTTGCGTATCTAACAACTGCGCTACTCACAAGAACCACACATGGGAGTATTGAACAAAATACATTGATAAGAAATATACGCTAGTGAAAACATCTATATACAATTCAAGCGTGGCACCCAGAAACAGACACCTCATAATCGTTTAACATCGAAATCTTGACACGACTAATGTGAAGTGAATGTCCCAGACCACCAAAAAAAAATTACTAGCAGAACTCTTCACATACTCAAAGCATAAGAAATTGCAATGGTTCACTAAGAGCATTGATAACAATATTTCATGAAAATAATTAAGTAAAAGTAAAAATTTAGAGATTTAAACGATGGGTGTGCATAGGTGGAGAAAAAAAAATTATAACCTCGGAGAATGCTAAATAGCCTAAGAAATTAAAAAAAAAAAAATTATTAAAAAACTTCACTACAAGCATTGGTTACAAATGAAAGTTTAAAAAAATTAACGAAATTAATTCAGATTTGCAAATTAAAATTCTATAAATTAATGAGTCGTATAAATGGTAACAAAAAATTTACAACCTCTAAGAATGCTGAGTAGCCTAAGGAATTTAAAAAAATTTCACCACGAGCATTGGTTACAAATGAAATTAAGAAAAGATTACTGTAATTAAATTTAGAATTGCAAACTATGAGTGCGCATGTGATCAGTATGCACCCCCAATGTGTACAAAAGCAAAACAAAACAAAACATCCCATTTCCTGCGATAGGACGATCGCCGGCAACCGCCAACACAAGAAACAGAATGCAGAATTAAGACTAAAAAAAAATTTTGCAAATCCGATTGTAAAAAAAAAATTAACTATATCGATTAATGCTTTTAATTTAAATTTTTTGAGAGGAAAAAAATTTCTTCCACATTCAATACATTCGAATTTCCATTTGAGAAATGAATTCCAGAAATCACAAGTGCAGTTGAAAATTTCAGAAAAAAAAATTAAAACATAAAATTGATATGCAACCCAAGTCATATGAGGCGACACATACAGAGTAAAGTAATTTAACTGAAAGTTAATTATTGCAAGTGTTACACATAATTAAACATAAATTCCAAAATAAAAAAAAATATCGCTTAACTAATCAACATAACTTTTCAACAATCTATGTAATACAATGTATCAAGTCCAGATAATATAAAAAACTCAAAATGTTTCACTATACGCGCAACAGTTATACAAACACGAAAAAAAAACACAAGATCCTCGATTTACAACAATACTGCTAACTCAATTCATCGAAAATCCTCTAATTAATAACTCAAATATAATTCTATAACAAAAACCTAAAATTCTCAGTAACCTTAAAATGATTCCTCGATAATCCAAAATTGCCTTTACCTCAGATCGTTAAACCTAAACTATTTAATTTATTCCCATTAAATCCATTTTAAATAAAACCCGGTTCTACTCTTCTATTAGCGTCACATTATAGCTTTAAGTTTAAACATTAGATCTTTTAAAGACAAATAAACAGTACGCTAAATCAAAAGACATTCTTTAAATAACCATTAATTTATTTAAAAAATAAAATTGAAATTAAGTTAAAGCATAAAGAGACACATAACAGGATTTTACTTAACTCTGAGAAAGAGGCGAGGAAGAGGAGTCATGTCGCTGCTTGTAGTCCCTCCTGCGGTGACTTAATTGGAAGGGACGTGTCAGACCAAGTGGGTGTGAGAGAGTGCGTCAGCGAGAGAGAGAGAGAGAGATAAATCGGGGTGCATCTCCTTTTTATTCCGCGCCGACTTGCTTCTGTGTGCTGGAGCGGATTCTTAACAATGTCTGCATAATTCTCTCTCATTGGTCTAGAGTCAGCGGATGAATACCGTCTCACGGTCAGTGACATCCCCAAGCGCGGGAAATTCTAAAGACACCCCGATACCACGATATATTTATGGGTACGATGCCCTTTTCTAGGCGTGGGAACATGTCACCCTATTTGGTGGGGTAAGAGAGAGACATTCCAAATTCCTTTTGTTGTAAACAACAAGAGCAGGGCAGATGTAAAAATTACAGTTGTAACCTTAGGGACCGGCGACCTCCCATCACTATCACGAAATATCATAAATCAAGGGAGCAGTCAATTGATTAGTATCCTAAATTTTCTAAGACAAATAATCATGTCCCTTATCTGCTTGCTATCCAATGTAACTGTTCTAGACATGTCTCACCCGGTATAATTGGATACCCAGGATTAAAGTTTCTGTTCAAGAACTTCTATTCTTTCAGATAATAACTTTCCTAAGCTAACATTAATAGGAGCCTAACGACTAACTCCTACATTCAATTCGCTGGAGTTTAAATAGCCCTAACATTTACATAAGACAGAGTTTCTCCATGGAAAGCGAATTTATAAATATACAACGGTCAAGAAATATTTTTCCTCAGAGGAAAAAAAAGGCGTAGATACCCTTCATAATTTAAAATTTTTAAATTTTGAAAGCATTTAAAGGCTAATTTTAGTGAGTATACTAAGCCTTCTTACGCTATTTTTCATTTTTTTCACAAAAATATGTTGAGAATTTGGTTGTTTAGAATCGGTGGTGGCTTAGGTTCAAATATATATTAGTATATCAGGTTCTGCAAAGTTTAAATTAAGAATTAATCGAATAATAAATAAAAATAGAGTAAACTTTTTACTATCGCTTAGGGATTTGAGGGTGAATGGGACTATTTAAAGATAGAGTGAGGAGTGACGTGTAGATAAGAACATAATCCAGAAAAGAGGTTGGTGACTCCGCGCTATTATGCTGTCTTGTGTTCCATCCGATTGGGTGCTAAATGGCCACCGTGTTGGAGTAGGAATGCTTGAAGAATAATAAAGCACAGATATTTTAAAGATGATTTTTTTTTGATTTTAGATAATTTTTGATTTGAACTTTCATTTACATTTTTTATTTTTCTTTCATTATCTTTTATATTTTAATATGCAATATCTTTCGCGAATATTTTATTTTCAAGATATATATTTTTCAATTAAAATTCACCAAGTTTTGGTAACCCCACTTTTGGGATATATATTTTTATAATTTTTTATTTATATCATACATATATATATATATATATATATATATATATATATATATATATATTACAGTCTTAACCTACCGAGGTATGATTTCCTCAAGTGTTTGTCTGATAGACAGTGGTATTTTCTTCCACTCAGCTTGGAGAAGACATGCAAGTTCTTTCACTGATTTTCCACGCTTGTTTCACCCCTTAATTCAGCCATCCAATTCGTCTCAGAGGTTTCCTAAAGGATTCAAATCAGAACTTTGGGCAAGCCAGTCCAGTCGGCTGACCCCATTGCCATCATAAGCCATTTTCAGTCCATGGCGGTCCTCACAACGTGACAAGTGGCATAGTCATCCTAAAAGTAACAAAAATAACCTGTAAACTTGCCTCAGCGTAAGAAACACATTGTTGTCTAGAATAGAGGAAGAGGAGTCGGTGATAAGCTTATCATGATTTGGAATACAAGGTCTAAATCCTTATCAAAAGAAAGATCCACTGACTATAATTCAACCTCCTCCAAACTTTACTGTAGGTACAATGCATTCTGGCAAAAGGCGTTCTGAAGGCGTGCGTCAAACCTAGACTCTGCCATCCGACTGGTTGAGATTGAACCTTGATTCATCACTCTAGAGAACTTATTTCTACTCATATACGGTCATATTTGACCTTGTACTACCTCAACTCAGCTGCACAGTTGGACTTTTTAATCAAAGGTTTATGGGCAGCAGCACGACCATGGAAACCAAGCAAATGTGTCTTCTTGCGGATGATGTTTATCTAAATAACACTGTCCCAGATGCTTGTTGGAGCTCCTGTAGTATGTGGGCTATCGGTATGGTAAGGTTTTTCCAAAATTGCTTTGGACAGTACTCGTCGGTCTTTATCTCTTCGATAGGGGTCTATAAGGTGAAAGCATATTCTTACAATCACCATTCACCTTCCACTTTTAAATAACAAAAGCCACTGTCGATTTTAGAGTTTTTATCTCACGAAATATGTCTCTTAAGGATCGGCCAATTTTATAATATCTGACAACTGAGCCCTTCTCGACGTCAGACAACTCTGAATTTTTTCGTGGCATCTTGCAGAAGATTAATGTCAATGCAGTTTCCAACCCGATATTTATGTACAGAAGGTGTGACTTACATCAGACCAGCAGATATCCTTATTTTGTATGAATTTCCGAATTCTTATTAGTAGGACAAAATAAAAGGAAAACCTGCGAAAAAATGAAATTCTTTTATTAGTAAGGAATTGGGCCACCTTTGAAAGACAGCTTTCATTTGACATAGGATTCACAAATAAAGGTTTTGAACTAAGTTCATCGAAATTAACACTCATTCTTCGAGCAGGGCTATCTCTTGTCCAGATAGTGCATGTGGAGGAAACTGAGCACGGATATTGTTATCTAAAAAACCCATAAACACTCAATGATGTTCAAATCAGGTGACAGGGGACACTACTTTAGATGTTACACTGGATCACCATTCTCGTGTACTAATAATCATGTTTTAACACAGTAAAACGTGGGAACAAAGGCGTGTATCATCTTGTAGCACAGGACGTTTTGCCGGAAAGAGAGTATGAAGCACTGGGTGAAAATGATCTGCGAAAATTAGCAATAACGGTCTCCTGTGATCATTTCCCTTAAGAATAATGAATCCATGGGAAGATATTGAGCCCTGCATTATCACAGAACCTCCTCCATGTTTCACGGTTTGAGCCACATAGTCAACAAGAAATGCTTCTGCCAGTTTATTTCAGACGAACAACGTCCGGTGGTGTGGAATAATGTGAATAAGGATTCATCAGACCAGATGACTTGTTCCCATTGCAATTCTGTCCAATTGGGTCTCGGCATGTCTCTGGGCCTTTCGTAGCGTTTCGTGACGAAACTAAGGGTTTTGGATTAGTTACTCTGCCATGAATGTTTTCAGCATGCATCTCCTGTTGAATAGTTTTCATGGATACAGAGATCTAAAAGTAGGAATTCACTTCGAACGTTATCTGCGGCAGTGTAGTTTTGAGTTTTCCTCTTTTCCCTTCAAGAAGTCGGACATAATCAGGCTTTGTTAAGAACATAATTTTCTCATTTAACTCTCACACTGTCAAACGCTTCAGTAATACATTTCCTTTCACAAAAAATAGGTACCTGGCTTATTGTTGTAATGCGTGAAATTCTTTCATTGGAAGGCTGAAGGAAGACTCAGTTTTAAATGGGTGTTCCTGCAAACCATGTGAAATTTACATCATGCGTTAGCGGTGATGAAATGAGCAAATCATTAGTATTATAGCACAGACACACTTCACAGGTGACCGTAGCACGTCCAGCAAGCGCTGTAAAAAAGGAGAACAAATTGGTGATCTGAAGTATGGAAATTTTTTTTCGTGCGTTTTTTGTGAGAGGGGTGGGTAAGCTGCTTACCTATGTCTTGTGGAAGACATCTAGAGTCTTTTGACCATGTTTCTGAATTCGATGAGGAAGAATGGTAGCCCAGGGATTGGGGATTATCATTCAGAGAAATAGGTCAACATGTTGGATGAACCTAATGAACTGTGTGATGCAGATCTGTCATCGCTAGATGCAGGAAGAAACGATGTACCAACGGGGCCGATCGCACCTACGTCGTTACACCACTGCTCATGACAGGCATATTGTGCGTGAGGAAGTGATAGATCGTGCAGCCACATCAAGAACCATAGCACAACAGATTAAGTCTGTTATGCATCATTGGGTGTCTACTCGTACCATTCGACGCCGTTTGCAGCAAAGTGGAATGTCTGCAAGACGTCCATTGCTACATTTACCCTTGATAGGAAACCACAGGTGTTTGTGCCGCCAATGGTGAAATGAACGACGGACTTGGACAACGGAATGAAATGACATTGTGTTTACTGACGAATCCCGCTTTTACTGTAACATCCCGATGGTCGGATTCGAGTTTGGAGACATCGTGATGAGAGGTTGCTGAATTGTTGCGTTATGCATCGTCACACTGGCCTTGCACCCGGTTTCATGGTTTGAGGTGGAATTGGATTTCACTGCCGCACCTCTCTAGTACACATTTCCGGTACACTGAACAACCAGCGCTGCATTTCTGAGGTGTTGGAGACCATGATTTTACCATACATTCAGCACTTGCCACCAGACATTTCGTAACAGGATAATCCGCGACCACACGTGGCACGCAATGTTCAAGAGTTCTCTACCAATCAGATTAAATTGTTTTCTTGTGGCTTGGTTAATCTTTCTATACATCTCCAATTGAAAATATGTGGTCCATGCCTGCACAACGACTGGTCCGGGATACACAAACCTCTGCTTTGTGTATCCAGGAAAAATTTTTGGTAATATGTGGAAGCCGTGTGGACTGATGCACCCCAAAGATACATCCAAAGCCTCTTTGATTCTATGACGAGGCATGTGGCAGCGGCTATAGCCAACAAAGGCGGCTGCACTATCTACTGATTTTGTCATTATCCACGCGTCCCAAGAAGCTGTAATTTTAGTCGTTTCATTTTTGTACAACATGTTATCTGCCAAATAAATTTCGTTCTGATATCTCTGGTTTTTCTTGGTGTTGATTTTGTGTAGCCCCAGCAGTGTATATATATTTAAAAAAATTCAGTAGTTTCACTTGAGAACTTTTCCTTTCTTTAAAGTACTTTAACTACAAAAAAGACCAACACAGAGCTTTTAACAAGACTAAGAATCAAGTATATATTTGTAACAAAAATGAAAGAATATTTTGTACAAAAAACCATTTTTCGATATTTTATGCACATGTTATTCATATCCTCAAATGTATGATAAACGGAACTTACGTACGTATTTGAATGCGCTTTCTCTCGATCAATATTTTTGAATGTGAGATTAAAAATAAGTTAATATTTTAGTTTCAAATAGCAAGTACATTTTTTTTGAAAAATAAAAGGTTAATAATCCTTTTTAGCACTGCCATCCCAAAGATGCAACTTCGGAATAAAATTTTATCGAAATTGTGTGAATGCAGGGAATTATTCTAAAGGACACTTTCCTGCGGACATTTCCAAAATATTTCGTTTTGGAGAATTGAACATGATGGAATTTCGGGGTTGAATCTTTCCAATAATGTCAATGGCAAAATGCATCTGATAAAAAATAAAAACCAATATAAATGTTTTTGATTTTTTCACATTTTTCATCTGGACTTTACTTGGAAATGGTATTATTTTTTGAAATTTTATTCTCTCAGAATAGTTTTTTGCTGCATAGATAATATATTCTCTCAGAATGGTTTTTTGCAATATATTTTCCTGAACACTTTGTAAGCATTCAGTGTTTCTATCCCCCTATTTAATCTATAACTAACTTGAAGTGTGCATTTTTTGTTGTAATATCAGAAATTATCAATAACATTTTTATTTCTGATGTATACAATCACAGAGCATTCATTGCAGCAATGAAGCATATTCACCATTGAATATACATGTAAAGAAATCCTAAAAACTTTATTGTCGCCAACAATGAATATATATAAGACAAATAATATATTAAGATAAAACAACCAAATGGCATAAACAGAACTTTGTATAAAAGGTGTATATAAAATAGCTGTAAAACATAGAACTTAATGAATAAATGTAAAATAAACTTTTTTATACACAATAAGGAACATTAAAATCTTATTATATACGAAATAAGAGAAAAACTTTAAACATTGAAATTTAAAAAAAAACTATTCATTTGGGTTAATTTGCCAATCAACTATTTGTATTCTCAAGAAAATATATTCAAGCACTGATTAAACGAATTTTTGAGAGTCACAAGCAAAGCACACTTTAATTTTACAATGAATACTTTTAATTTAGTATAGGATGCATGAAAAACTTTAGATTGGGTGTGTTTATGAAAATAAATTTATAAAAATTAAGAAATGTGCAAGAATCATCTTATATAGTGTAAAATATTTTTGGTAGAAAGGTGAATTGTACGCAATTGCCAAAAGTTTTGTGAGATAAGAATAGTAGGAAGAAATAAAAATCATAAAAGTAAGTAGAGATTGGGTAAAAAATATTTGAAATTTATAACAATTCGAAGACACGATACCATGAGGAAAGTGAGGATGAAGATCAATATAAAATTTTTCACATGCGACGCTTATGAGTTGCAGATGAAATGCTGTTTGACGAAATTGCTTGAGTGACTTTACGTTTGAGAGAACAGAGATTAACCTTCAAAAGGAAGATGAATAGAAAATTATAGTATCGATCATCTTCGCTTTATATTATATTGTTAGGGGATATATTTATAAGAGGAAAAGAAGAGAATCTGTGTACATCATATTGACAGTTGATATGACCCAAACAGATGTAACAAATACTTTACAAAATATTAATTGTATTTTAGGAACCAGATAGAAATACGTACTATCCAAGTGCTGTAGTATGTTATACTTCAACAGTTGCGTTCTATAATGTTTTGCTTGCTGTCTTGCATTAAGTTAGCTTGTTTAACTCTACACAAGTAGCCCGTGAGCCGATAGTGAAACTGAACCATTAGGGATGAAAATTTCTTTTCCTTTAGAGGAATTGTTCTCACTCGTGTTCAGATTTCCTTTTAAAAATACTGTCCTTTAATTTTATCCTTAAGTAGCCAATTTAAATTTCTCGAGCAGAACTTTAAAAGTATCCGAAGATATTTAACACTTCGGAACTACTATACATAAATACATTTGATTATTTTACATATTTGAGGGTAAAACAGGTAGGTAGATTTCTTTCCACACACACACACACACAATTTTTCATACTTCTGAGACTCGCGCAGTTTTTAAACTCGCTATATAAAATATGATTTGCATTTACATACTTTATTACACATATATTTGCATTTTAAGACTTCTATTGTTATATATAGAAAAGAATAAAAGCCTCCCCAAAATTGAAGCGCTGAAATTTGCTCCACTTGAAGAATAGTAGAATAAAAACAAAACAAAAGAATGTAGAGGAGCGTGTTTTATGTGCATAGTTTCTCAGAAAAATATACGAGATCATATTTAAAGAATTCCTTTTGAGATTGTTAACTTTTAAAAATGAAAATAATTTAACATAGTATTTTATTTCATAGTGCTTATACTACGATTGTTATTTTTCTCCGGCAGAAACAGCTTAACTTGCTCTTAGAGAAATTCAGCATACTTTTGGAAGTTAGTTTTATATCAAAAGGACTCTCATAATCTTTTTCTTAGATAAGTATAAAAATCGGTAATATTTTTGGCAAAAGACATTTCCGCTTTAAATGTGAAGTTTAGAACAAGTGCATGCAAAGATAAATTGAATAACAGGGTCTCGTTTTTCTTACATAGTTTAAAAAATTACATATATAATAATATAAAACAGTTTGAATTCATTTAAAAGTAAAAAAAAGTACTAAATTAACAAATAAACTTTCCTCTTAGTTTCAGAATAAAATAAAAGGGTTTTTAATCACAGAAATCACGATTTGTTTTTGTTTAAAAATCTCGTTAAATAACAACTTATTAAATACTTATTTATAATTTTCAGTAGGAAATTAGCCATTATATATATATATATATAAATAGTTTTCTTTTAATTTTAACTTTATGATTAGATTATTTACTATTAAATTTTTTTTTAAATGAAAATATTAGTAACCCCTCCCCCAGTGAAAGATTGAAGTAAATTACAACTTATTTAATTTTAATTAAACAAAGACGTTTATTAAATTGGAAATACTACATCTTCTATTTTAGAAAAAAAATTGATATTATACATAACTTAGAATTCAAATGACATTCATAGTGGTCAACAAAACTGGCTATTGAAAAAAAAGTTGAGTGGCGTGATAAAATAATAATAATAAAAAAGAATGTGAAAGAAGGATTGGCATATAAAAAAGGAGATTTTTTATGGTTATGTGTTGTATAATCTTTATTTTCTGCGGCAGATTCAAATTTAAGTTCATTTTCAGAAGAACTGAGTTTTTTACAAATATTATAACCAAACTCAAAAAGGTTTTTCTTCATTTTTTTTAAAATTAACATACTTTTCTTCATATTATTATTTAGAGCTGGAGCTATAAATTGCAAAATACGTAATTTATAAGGGTTAAAAAAACTTCACGCAGCTACTTTGATTAGCAATGAGTGTGTGTAGATTTTCTGAATCATTAAAAAGTATTCTAGTTTAAGTCATGTAGAAGACTGTGGCGAAGTAGTATAGAATAACATTGTTATAGAATTATTTTTGGAAGGAAAATGATTTCAAAACATATGCTAACTTTTTTCAGTTTATGGGAAGAATTCTACTTAAAAGTTTTGTTATAATAATATACTTCAAAATACGTTTTTAATGTTTATAATATAACTTAGGTGAAACACAGATTACGAAAAGAAATGGTTCTACGGTTTTTTTTTTAATCATTGTTTTGAATGTAATACAATGTCTAAGAAATAGAATACTGTACGGCTATAGAATTAATACAGCGTCAAATTTTTGTTTTATTTCCTATCTGTTTTTTCAATTGTTAAATTACGAAGTCCATTGCCAAAGTAAATCTATCAATCAAAACTTTGACGAACTCTATTTCCTTTTTCTAACTCTATCCTCGTTCTCAGATTATCATCTTCGCGAACCATCTACCTTTTGATTTGAGATCGATCTTTTCAATGAATTCTCCCATTTAAGCCAAAATCGTTTGTGGCTTGTTTTGCGAGACTTGTTGCAGTAATCGGATACTTTAAGAGATGACATTAGGATAAAATAAATTGATTATGCTTAGCAATCTTAAGTACGTGGATCGTTTCTACTTAAAAGATAAAAAAGTACACAAGAAAACTGAAGAAAAGGCCCTTGGTTCGTTAGAAAGTAAAAAAAAAGAAGTCAAAGGGATGCCCATAAAAGTTTCTCTTCACAAGTTCTTTTCTCAATAAAAAAAAGAAAAAAAGAGATTTCAAGATAAAAAGAGAAAATTCAATTCAATTGTTAAGGACTGGTAGAATTAAATGAAGAGAAAAAGGAGAAGGCTTCAAACGTTTTTTTCAAATCAGGATCACGACGATGATATTGAGTATTTATTTACTTTATCTCTTTAATTCTTGATAAGAAACTTGAAATACTGTATAAAAGCGGCATTCAAATTCGAAATAAAAAGTATAGATTAAAATACAAACATGAATAAGGAAAGATAGGGAATACCTGCTTTTCAGAATCTTTCTTAAAAGTAAAATAAACAATGCATAAATTGTTTCTAAAATTTATAGGAAAAAACTTGACTAAATTTTAGAGCAATAAGAGTTCAGAAAAAAACTTTATTATTAATGTGAAGATTAAGGCGAAAGTAAATAGAGATTATATTTTTCAGATTGGTCTCTAAACTAACAACAAATTATTTTGAAACTAAAAAGCAATACTCTTTCTTTTGTTTTGAATTAGGTTTTTTTGTCGATTGTGAAATTCGAATGTTAAGAGGTAGAAGGGAAGATAGATGAAAGTTTCCGAATTTTTTTTTATAGAATTCTTATTTAATTATTCTTTTAAATTTAATATTAACTTTCTTTCTACAACTATTAGAAGAAACAATAATCAAGAATAAAAATGTACAAATGAACGGCATTTGATGAATGCATGGATGGTCGAATACTGAAATTTCTTAAATAATTAATAGATGAAAAAATAAAAAAGAAAAAAAAGTGCCAGATTAAAAAAAAATTGTTTTTTTAATACAATATTGTTCGAAAAATATCAATGAAAGGGGGATGTTTGAATAGAGTGTAAGTGTTCGTTGCAAAGAAATTTGTAATCGCTTGGAACATTAAAGATGTAATATCAATAAATTGGCATTGAACTAAAAAAAATAGAAAATAAAAATATTTTTAAAAATATATTTTGTACAGTAGTGCGAAAAAAGAGGTTGTAAATTAAAAATGATACAATGTATCACATAAAATACGGAGAGGATTATCAATATGGCAAAGAAATACTATTACATAAAGAGTCGCAGTATTACATAAGTGTACTAGCTCGTATACCCGTTCTTCGCACGGCTGAATTGAAAAATTGAAGACTGAAGGATAAAGAAGTTTTTAGTGAATTCATTTTACGTGAACTGTAAATTTAAAAATAAAAGCTTTTTGCATATCTCAGCTGAACAAAAAACCATGTTTTCTAAATTTTAAGTCTGTAGGTATAATATCTGATAAAAAAGATTTTTTTTTTTTATTTATAATGCCCCATAACTCTTGTGGGTCGATTTTTGAAAACACCTTTCTTCTTCTCAGCAAAAGTAACACATTGTTACAAATTTTGCGTAATAAACGCTTTAAATAGTGTAAATAATTTGTATCTGGATGTGTAATACGCGTTAATATTACTTTCTGGTGCATTTGTTTTATGTTAAACAGCTTTTACCTGCGACTTCGTCTACGTGGAATTTAACAAAAAAAGTGTTTATTCAATTCGCATAGTTTACAAAAACTTAATAATTATGCATTCCACGTGAAGAAATACCTATGATATAAGAATAATGTAATTCTTCTACTTTAGGAATCAATGTTTCTTTTTTGTTTTATTTTTTTTTTTGTTTTTTGTTAATTTTTGGTTTTTTGTATTAAATTTATTGAACAATCTCTCTATATGCAATATTAAATTTAATGAAAAAATCTCTCTATATAAAATATTAAATTTATCAATTTCAAAGTAGATAAAAACTGAACTATTTTCATGAAAGAATGTCTAACGACATTGGTATGGTTTTTGACTGTTTATTTGAGAAGCTCGTTCCCTACTACGTATTTCCCAGTGTAGGAACCGCAAAAGAGCGCTCAGGTCAAACCCTTCGTCCTTTTGAGAACGATTGAATTCCAAAACGAGTTCCGAGGGTATCTGTTTCAACAGGATGGGTGTTAATAAGTTTGAGTAGGATTCTCCTTTAACTCCTAAACTTTCAAGACTCCTTATTTGCGTTTCTGCTCTATCGTACAAATTTCTTAAGCCCACAATATCAGTAGGGTTTCTAACAGGTGTTAAATTTAATAAATTGCTCAAATGAGCGTTAATTAACATGTTTTTATTTCCAAATCTATCTTTTAATAAATCAAGAGCTCTATCATAATTATCATCAGAAATTGGAAATCCATTAATGCAAGCAAGCACATTACCACACAAATATGATTTTAAATAATTAAATTTATCAACTTTGCTTAGTCTATTGTTATTATGAATAGAACTTTCAAATAAATTATAAAAATCTAACCATTCAGAATAATTTCCAGAATACTTATTTATATGCAATTTAGGTAAATTTATGTTCATACATTCAAAACTATTGGAATCAATAACTTGGATACTTCGAGAAACTGTATCAACCTGGATAGAGTCAGAATTAATTCTCCTAATATTAGAAGAAAGCTTCGTTTTCCAAAATATAATCTTCTCTTTAATTTCTTCCGAAGCTTCTATATCTTCAGTAATAGTGTCAACAGACAAACGAACTACATTATAATAAATATATTGTAGTACTACAGTACAGTATTTTAAAGTCATGCAACAAAAACATAAACTTGCTTAACTGCCACGAAGGGAACTGAGAAAAAAATAGATATTATTTACAAACTTGGTGATTTCTGGATTACGTTTGTATCACTACTATTTTCTGTATAAATATTTTGCGTTTAAAACTCTTGAGAATATATAAGGTTCTGATAAAACGGAATAATTGATCAAATTAACAATTGTTATCAATATTATGTCGAAGAATATTGTGAATTAAAAAAGATATTTTCAGTCATATTTATTTCAAGTAGAATTTTCATGTACAACATAAGTTGGATAGTAACATATAAAAAAATTAAAGCTTTACATGCATAGGAATTTTTTTTTATGCCTTTACAAATTTTAAATGTGTTTTTCTCAGATTTTTAATTTGGAAGATGAGAGTGTTTTCTAATCTCTAAGGCGTTTTTCCTGTACAAGATAGAGTCTTGAAATATCTTGTAAATATTCCCTAACATATGTTCTATAAAAGTTCATATGGATTTAGGTCTGAGAGCTCTAGCTATATTTTAAAAATATCTTAATGTAATATTAAAAAAAATTGTGTTTTTCCAGGTTCAGCCATACAATTAATTATTAAAATTCAACAAGGAGATATATTTTAAATTTCATACTTTTTGTTTGCAATAATCTATGAAATATGCATCACTTACAATAATTAAATATTTTTAATAATTTAGCATTTTAGAAAGGTTTTAAAAACTTCAAAACTGTTCAATGCTTTAAAATTGTGAAATAATGGCTTGTCAAACTAACCTATTGTTTTCAGAATCAATATAATAGTATAATTTGAATATAAAACAAAAATTAATTTTACTGTGCAAACTGTTTACGACGTCTACTCATACTGTAAAAAGAATGAAAGATAAATATGTAACATAGTGGCAGTCAAAAACACATTCATAATAAGTAAAAATTCTGTCCCGCTACTAATTCCAATGCATTTTCCAAACTGTAGCTAAAAACAATTATATGTTTATTAGGCCAGAAATTATTTATATTTAGATATATTTTTCCTTATTAAGTACAAAATGAATAATGGCAAGATAATTTGTAAAATCCTAAAAGATTTTATATATAATGGAGAAAAAACCCAGACATAATTTTAGATAGGTAGAAATTTCATTATATAATACACAAATATGCATGTTTTAAAACAAATAAGTTGGCTAAGAAAATGAAATTTACTAAAAATTTCCTGAATAAAGTAAATCAGATTTCATCCTCAAATACATATAATTGTAAGAAAAGGTTTTATTTAATTTACAATTAATTACAAAAAACCTTTTATAAAAAATAATTTTAATAGGTATAAATAGCAAAAAATATCAAAGAAGTATGAGAAAGACACATACATGTCGTTTACAGAAATGTCACAGTGAGATATTTTTCGAAACACGGCACTGCACACACAGTCCGACATTACAGTCTTTACATTGAAAACGAGTTTCTCTTCGAATACGTTTTCCATTATAATTTATCTTAAGGTTGCATACCACACATTTTCGTGATGTTTTTTTTTTTGAAGAGTCTTTTAATAGTGTACACTCCTGCAAAGAGAAGTCTGAATTCAAAGCTATAAAAACTTACTATTCCCAACAATGTCATTTACTCCTTTATTTTTTAGAATCTATGAATGCGTTAAACTATTAATTTGTTATGGCGACTATATTTAATATTAAATGCGAAAAAAACGAAAAAATTTCAAACTGAAATTTAAATTGAATGTTTCAAAAACTGTCATCGATATTCTCATAACTTTTACATATTGTCGTTTTAGCATCTCACACATCTATCTTCTATGTAAAAATCTATTACAAGTTCATTAAATGGTTCGGCATATTTTTAAACATAACATGCAGTTTTCAACCAAATTGTGAGGCTCCGATAGCTTAATGGTCAAGGTAACGGACTCGTAGCTGTCGTGTCATGAGTTCGACCCCAGTATCACTGAAGATCCGCCGTGTAGGGGAACGATGCTCAAGCCTCGTCACTTGACCATGGTTTAAAATTACGAGGTCCGTCACCAAGTGAGTGAATATTAACGTCGCACTGTTCAGCTACACGAGGGCTTTTGGTGATGGACCTCGTAATTTTGAAGCATGGTCAGGTGATGAGGGTGACACCTGAGCTGGCCACTCTCTCCTAACTACCACACTTCCCCAACGGAGGAGGTTTGAGCTCTCTACAGATTTAACGTTTATCGCCCCCCTACACGGCGGGTCTCTTGTGGTACTGAGCTCGAACTCGTGGCATGCCCACCATGATCCGATACCTTGACCACTTGGCTACCCCGGCCACAGGCCCGTCGCCAAAAGCACTAGAGTAGTTGAGTAGAGAAGAGAGAGAGAGAGAGAGCGACGTTAATATTCCCTAACTTAATTAATTAAATAATATGAAATTTAAGGAATACATGAAAAAATATTAGAAGTCGAATGCATATATATGTATTAAAAATTTAATCTAAATAAATTTTTTTAAGTATCCAAAGAAGTATTAGTATTTATGGTAAATATATATTTTTCAACTGAGTATGTGAGACACGCATAAATATCTTTTTCGAAATTCAAATGCAGAATTTCAGTGCAGCTAATATAAAATTCCTAGTTTTTCATGGTTAAGATTATAAAAATGTCCAAATTTTAATAACCTTTTCTTCACACAACCACTAATGGAACATAAATGATGAGGGATTTTGCATAAATAGATATTTCTTTAACTTGAATTTAAAAAAGGATCTTTATATTTATTTATATGCGCAAATGTTAACTGTAAATTTGTCAGATGCTTTTGATTATTCTTTATTTGAAGATTCAAGTTTAAAAATATAAGCTGGTAGTTTACGTTCTCTTTGAACGAAATTACTGTTCAGACATTTAAAATTCAAATATAATTCGTTATTTGAACAATACAAAACTAGGGATTCTATGTAAGATGCCCTGAATACCTGGCTTTAAAATTATAAAAAACTAAAAGATTTAAATAGGGTTTTTTAGCAATGTGTAAAATTTTTAGCAAATAATGTAATACAGAAGCTTAAAATTATTCATGTTTAGAAGTGTCCAAAATTTTAAAAGATTTTAAATTTGAACCTTTTTCTTTTTGTTAATTTTTGACACATAACGAAATAATCCTTTTTTTAAAAAAAAATCCCTGAAAGTATTGATTAAAATAAGAAAAATGAAGCAGTAAATTATCCTCAATGTTTTAATATATACTTTGAATTTAAATACTATAGAAATTTTTAAAAATTTAGACATACATTATAAAAATTTAATTCCATTTGAAAATTTTAATGTAAGAAAAAAAATGAGATTTTTATCAAGCTATCCCCTAATTTTCTCAATTCGTTGACTTGCAATTATTTCCGTACGCTCTTGGGTTTAAAGAAATTATTCCCAGTTTTTTACGATTGCTGCAGGGGGAGAACCGGTCTCCCCGCGAGCCATAAAACTTCCCCTCAATGTCCATTGTGTCTCCCCGACCATCTCTAATTATCTTTCAAGATGTTAAGCCTTTAAAGGGGGGGAATTTGGAAAAACAGGGCATTTCCGCTTTCGAATACGTTACTTGAGGAGGTAAAATTACGTTTGGTGCATTTTTGGTGAGTCCCCTGCCTTACGGAAAATTCCGTGTTGTCCGTTTTTGAATTCTCTCTAGTAGGGCAGAAAAAGCCGTGCTAACCGCTTGGAGGGTTAACGTCCATATGTATTTAAAACCCCACAATTGTAATAACATATACTGATAGTTATAATCCTAACTATATAGAACGGTAAGAAATATTAGCCACATTGGTGTAATATAAAACACTTGGTTTTAGGAATCAAGAATGCATGTTTAAATGCCATTCAATCTTCACATGTAATTTGCTATACTACAGAAAAGTACAATAAGTATGCCATTATTAGAAGATAACATACACTAATGATATTATTAAATAAAATCGTAACAGTAAAAATTAATAAAAACTGTTTACTTAAGGTAGAATTTAAAAATATTTTGTATAAAGAACTATTAAAATTAATAAACATACTACATCAACACGTCCTCATGGTATCCCTTTATCTACCGCATTATGATTTACTGCAGTTTTTTCCTTCTATATTTTTTTTTGAGTCCGTACATTGAAAATTAAGGGATACAAAGTAATAAAATACTCTACTTTGAGAAATATAATCCGTTATAGCTAATTAATGAAATTGGTGCCTTAAAATACCGTCAGTACACGGAGATTTAAAATATTCTCTTAATACAAAATAACCATATGACTTTTTAACAGAGTTTTAATTTTTAAAAATGCTAATTAACCAGAAATCACTAATATTTTACAGCAAAAATATTTATTTTTGAAAATTATAAAACTTTAAAAATTTATTTACTTTTTTTCACATAAAAGTAAGTTTTTTTTTCACTTAAACGTTTTTGATGATATTCAGAGAAATAGTCTTCTTTTCATTAATTTAATAAAAATTCATTATCAGTTGTGCATTTTTAATGATGTTTCGATTGAATGTTTCTTACAGCATTGCATCCTAGGGTGGGAAATACTGTATGTTCTGAGCAGTAATTACTGTACCTTGAGTCTTGATAAACTTCTTAAGAATCTGACAAAAGTTCCAATTATATGCTCCTATGCCTCCTATTATAGTTAAATCCCAGTTACGCTTAAAGAAAATAAAACGTTGTTAATTTTTGAATAAAGAAAGGATATTTCATTTATAATTATGTGGCAAAAAAAAAAACAGGCTCAGTTTCAAAGTCGAACACTTTTTGAAAACGTTAAAAAAAAGCAAAATAAATAAGTTAAACTAAATGAAATGCCAAAAAACGTATAACTCTATTACCCTATAGGAATTACACTACAATACAACGAAAAAGAATAACAAGCTACACGGATGACAAAAAAAAAGACAAAATCCTTGCTCTAGCAACCATTGTACTATCGGTACTTATAAGTACCACAAAGTTATTAAGCAGTAAAATTAATAATATACACTATTAAAATAAATAGTTAAATAGTTTCCTAATGTTTTAAAACTAACAGACTAAAAAAATAAGCCATTTACCTTTTGATATTAACTACTTTTTTGAAATAAAAATGACAATCTTCGCAACCGAGTCGAATTTTGAGCTGAAAATCCAACTTTTGTTTTAAAACGAATTACCTCCCCCGAAAAATGCTGACCATAGAATGTATGCTGCTATATATTCTGGAGGAGTAGAATTAGAACAATACTCCTGCTAAGTATCGTCAGAGTGTTTGTAAAAATGGTTATTCTATGTAATGTTTTAAAGTAAATGGTACTTATCCGTCAGTAGATTAAATGATTAACATTCCCCACCAATATAAAGTGAACACGCACACACACACAAATTTCTGTCGTTATTTATGGAAATTTCTATTTCTCTGTGTTAATTTTATAGCCGGCTTAATTTGTGTTTTGTAATTATAATAAATGCTAAATAATTTAAAATATGAAATCTTAAAGATAAATTGCAAGGAAATATTCTGAATGGCTAATAGTATTTTCGAAGTTTGTTTTAAAGCATTTTGGTAACAGATTAAAAAGAAAGGGAAAAGCGACAATAGTGTAATGCTAGCCATTGCCTATTTTCAGCAGTAAAATATACTTATTTATGCTTCAGAGGCATAAGAGTGGTGTGTTTGTACCGTAATTATATCATTTTCAGATATAGGTGGATTCCTATACAAAATTCATTTTAAGAAAATAAGATAAGAACGAAATAGTTCGGTACTTAAAAAATAATTTGAACACAACGAGGTTTCATTTAACAAACTAATTAAAACAACCAGTACCTTTTATGTAAGCAAAAGTTTATTAAATTTTTATTTTGTGAAAGGATGCGAGTACCAGCTCTTATATCTTATACCATAATCCATACACTATAAAAATGCTGAATTGGATATCTTCCTTTCTTGTCTCAGATTAAGGCAAGTAAGAAAGGAGACGCTAAAGTTCTTTCATAAATAAGTTATGAGCCACCCATCCGGTATAGTGGTTAGTGATGCTGACTGCGATTCGTCGGGCCTGGGTTCGAATCCCGGAGAAGGCCTGGGTGTATGTAACTGTATAGTATAGTACCTTCGCGGCAGGGGGATACTCTAAATAGCAGTCGAGCTGCAAGTCCTTTCGTGAGGTTGGTGGTAGGGGAAGAGAGATGGAAGACCCCTGACCCCCAGGGTGCTCTCCCACAAAACTGGGGTGGAACCGAGCAAAATAGTACTGTCACCTGCATGGTGCTCAAAGTTAGGTTAACGACAAGCGTAAAAATCTAGCGCTTAGCTGCGATGAATTTCGTGGACCTCGATCTGATGTTACTGTCGATCAGGTGGCATAAGCAACAACAACATAAATAAATTATTGATTGGATTTCTGCTCCTGAAAAGGAAAACACTTTTGCTATAAGTAAGAGATTAAGAGTGATAGACAATTTACTATGCATTTATTTAATTTTCAAAAGGTAATAGCTTTATTGAATGATAAGTAACATTTAAAGAACAGAAATATTTTTTTTTGTTTAACTAACAAATTATTTTTTTTGAAGTGATAATTTCTATTGGAGCATTTTGTTGGAGAGTGAACTTGAATGAACGTCACGCTCGGATATGTAACGCTCTTTCGGCTTTTTTCGTGTGTATTCGGAAAACTTGCTCCAACAACATTGGTCCACCCCTAAAAAGAAATCACGTGACTAAAAGAGGGACGTTTCTCCAGGTTTTTTCTATTCCTACTATTAGCTCACACTCTCTATATATTTGTTTATCTTGGTGGAATTTTCAATCGTTAATAAAATACATTTTAAAGCGCTCATTGAGATGACATTTTATATACATGATTACTTTGAATGACAATACAGTAAATAAATTATAATTAATAAAAATAATTCATTAAAATTATTTATTCAAAGAATTACAAATACAGCCAGGTTGGCATAATTTTTGGCGACTTATTGACTATTTTGGCGACTTGTGTCAAAACTTGAAAAGGTTTTTTTTCACATTTTAAAGCGCTCATTTGAACTGAAATTTTCTATACACTATTGTTTTGGGTGACAATACGATAATTTAGTTATAATTAATTAAAATTAATTGACTGAAACTAATTATTTAAAGAATTGCAGAAACAGCCTCGTTGGTTTCAATTTTAGCGACTTGGGACAAAATTTTAAAAGATTTTTTTTCTCACGTTTTAAAGCATTCAGTTGAACTGAAATTTTATATACATGATTGTTTTGAATTACAATACGATACCTTAATGATAGTTAATAAAAATTAATAACGACTTAATGTTGTGATTTTGTCATATGTATATACATATTTATATTAATTGTAACTATTTAATAAAAAGTAGCAAAAATAAAATTTTTCTTTGTTGATCTAAGTAGGAATTGACTTAAATTTTTTTTATATTGCTTTTTTTTTATATTACTTGTTCTATATTACTCAGTCTACCTTTCTGTATGCTTATTTAATTAATTCATCATCCCACGTGTGTGTTTTTATTATTCAAGATATATTAGTAGGAATAAAGGCACGATAAGAATAAAGAAAGAAAGGCACGATATTCTTATTTTTGTATAACTTTATTCTTGTGTTATTATTAAATTTCTTTCTTTTTATTTTTGAGGGCACGGTATAATAAATTGATGCATTTATGCCAACATTCCTAATTATGTATAAATTTAAGATACTTTGTTTTAGATGAGAAATTAGTGCTTAAATATAAAATTAGTGTTTTGTTTATTCTCTGTCAAATCTTAGTTAACTTAAAAATATTATTAATTATTTAACCTAAAGCTTCACACATTTTATACTAATGCCTCGTTATTGTTGTGTGTGCCCAACTGGTCAACTAATAAACTTGGCAAACATACGTTTCGGTTTTTTGTTTCCCAAAAGATGTACAGTTGATGCAAAATTCAAAAGGGATAATCCCTAGGAAATTTAAAAATAAATCAGATGATATTTCAATAGAAGAGTATCTCAAGTTTTAAAGTACATAGTGGGTTACTGCGTTTATAATATAAAATTCAAATACTACGATTACAAGTATAGATTTGTTGGAGATAAAAAATCAATTTCGATTAAAAAATGTCGAAGGGGCAAAATATTTTAGATTTCTGGATAGAGAAGGTTTAAAATTGTTAACAGATATTGTTATGAAAATCATTTCAACGCAATATTTTATTTTTAATTTGTATATCGAAAAAATTCGAGTTAAAATAGCTTAAAGTTGATTGCCAATTATCTTGCTTTACAAGCATAACAGATGCATATCTGAAATTACAGGAAATGTGGAATGTCTTGCATTTGTTTAATTCATCTTCTGTAAACTATACTCCTGCATTTTCACTAAAAAAAATTCACTACATTTGGTAATAAATGCTTAAATAATTATTCGAAATAGAGCAATGAAGAAATTTTAACGGCGATGGATAATCAATAAATGAAGGAACAAGTAAAAATAATTATTCGATATAAAGACATTTTGAAAAAATCGGAAATTTTTTTTTTGGCCACTCTTGTTGTAAAGGGAAGTATAGAGTTGCAAAATGCTATTTCCCCTTTCTCCCTCCCCTCACCACTCCCCAAAACATGAAACGCGGTAGTTGTCTCCCCCCCCCCAAATATTCCGTGAAAGTGAAATTCCTTGCTTCAAGTAATTCGGGCTCCCCCACACCTCTTTTAAGGAAAATAATTGGCGGAATTCTTTCTAATCCTAGATGTTTCAAATTTTCATTGTATCGCTCAATTCCAAAGACACAATCACAAAGCTGGTGGAGTTACTATACATAAAAATAAAGGAGACATGACAACTTATGTCAAATGGATGTAGCATCGAATACTACTGAATAATTTGGGTTTAATGATTCATGTATCGGATAAATGTGTGCAGCGAAATGTGAAGCAGAAAATGGACAAATAATTCTAATGGTTACTATTTATATTTCACCCAATCAAAGTGTAAAGAAAGTTATCGAATTCATTCACCAAAATTTTATTGCCTACACTGTGTGTGAAGCCGGATCAATTCTTCTGAACAAATTGCCTAGTATTTTAAGTGGGGATTATAGTGTAGATTTTCAAAAGACAGATCAAAGACTTTAGTAGATTTTTTAAAATCAAAATTCAGTTTAATTATGTCAGATGATTCAAATGAAAGCGCGACAAAGTACGGAGCAAAGCTTGATGGAGTTTTTTTTAGATATTAAAAAATTTTGAATCTAAAATATTTATAACCTATTTCAGCTACCATAAACTTATTCTTTCCTTCTTAGAATATAATTAACTCACAAATATGATTGTATATTTCGCAAAAAAATATTACTTTAAGAGTACAGACATGTGATTAAAAAATTTTATATGACAATACTAATATAATATTCCCTTGTTGAAGTTAACTTCTTATGGCACGTTGGGAAAAAGTTTTCGTTACGTGTTACCAGTTACGGTTACGTGATGAAAGTAAGTTAATGATATATGAAGTTCCACCTTTTACCACGTTTTTAAAAAAGCAGTCCCGAGTTTAACAAATTTTCATATCATAACCACGAGAGGTAATTTAATTTATATATTTAAACTTAAATAAATTCAAAACTCTAAGAAATTTATAATAATAAATGAAACAACTCAACTTGTATTGAAGCGATTTTTTAAATAAAAAGATTTATGGTTTTATGTAAATGGCAACAGTGAAAAAATAAATAAAAAGAAGATTTAGAATGCCGAGAGTTTTTGTGTGATTGGGAATTATTTAATCTAATCTGTTTTATTATATCTTGGACGAAACAAAAGCCTTCTAATTTTTTTTTATCAAACTCAGAAAAAAAATAATTACAAAATCAAAATAATCATTTTTTTTGCCACGATATGGTATAATTTTTTTTTCTACAAGGTAATGATATATTTCTTTATTTCTTACGATTTTTTCTAATAGGAGTCAAAATCGATACGTTTTCATGAAAATGAGTTTTAAACCGTCCCCATTCAATTTCTTTTCGCGTTAATGAATTGATTTTCTACCTGAAAAAGTTCATGCTTTTCTCTTTTAGAATCTGTCATTTAAAAAAAGAATGCCAAAAACTGTTTTATTTAACATTTTTCAAAAAATACTCAAAGTTTTAGGTAAATATTAAATTATTTCGTTTCTTATAAAAGTAACCTCACGAAACTTTATTTCTGTGTGTAGAACAATATTATCCATAATCTGCACAAAGATTGAAACAATTGCTTAAAAGTTACGGTTTTTAAAATTTTTCGGGCGTTTTTCTGTTATTAGCCTTTTTACGAGAATTTTTTACTAAAAAATTATTCTTAGGTTTTTGTGTTTAAAAATTACCATTGTTTTCAATCGATGTGTAAAATTGTAAGCCATTAACTTAAAAATTAAGCCTTTAAAATATAAAAATTTTAATAAAAAGTGCGATTTTACGAAAAGCCAAAGATTTGGTGACGAAAACCAGTTTCGTACTAAATTGGCAATCAACATCTGCTTCATTACATCCACTTCACATTTTCTGAGGGGATACACTGGAAGAACCGGAGACAAATGAAAATCACCGATTTTGGCGAGGGAAAAAATGCGAATGAAAAGTTTATCTTTGTTTCAGTAATGACATCTACTTAGCAACATTACTAAATACTTACTATTACAAATTTACTACTATTGCAAAAAAAAAGAAGAGAAAATTTTATGCCCAAAGAAGATTTCTATGAATTAGTGAAAATGTCTAGCGAATAACACACACACAAAAGGACTTTTACTTCATGTTATTTCGTATCTTTTATCATCATATCCAACAACATTTCAAAAATTTTTTACCGGCCCTGCCGGATGCGGTAAAACATTCGTCATTAAATTTTTGATGGAAATTTATAATCGCTATACGAACAATGATGGATACTGTCATGCATATATAACTTGTGCTTCAATTGGTAAAGCAGCAGTAGAGCTATTTCAGGAACGACTGTTCATACAGCCTTAAAAATTTCTCTTTAACAAGATTACTTCTGTTACATTCTGAAACTGCTGAACAATGCAGAACCCTTTTTTAAATACATAAAAGTTATAATCATTGATGAGATAAGTATGATCAGTGCTGAATTATTATTGGAGGTTGATTCCAGATTAAAACAAATAACTGAAAATTTTCAGTCAAATTTTGATGGATTAAATATTATTTTAATAGTAGATTTACGTCAATTATCACGAGTTTGTTCTACGGCCATCTATAAGCAACCAAAACAGACCATTGTTGGACCGATTTGATGGCGAAATCTAAAATTTTATGAATTAAATAAAGTCATGCGTCAAGCGAATCAACAATTTTCTTCTATACTTACATAAAGTGGAAACGACGAGCAACTTGATGAAATAGAAATAACTCTAACTGAGCCTCGTTTTTGTATTGTGAAAGAAGCCGAATTAAGGTGCCCTCAAGATATACCATTTTTAAACACTAACAATACCGTCAATGAGTATAATAATAAAATATTGAATGCATATACGGACAGAATAACTTCAACTGCAAAAGATGTATATATTGGTTGTACTTCAGAAGAACAAGAAACTTTCGTACGTCAAAAATTACATAAGATGTCATTAATTGATACAAATGGATAGCCTTATCAAACAGTTAATGGGAATATTTATTACATGATTACCACAAGTATTGATGTGACTGATGGCTTGCCAAATGGTGCAGTTGGAAAACTAATTCATGTAGAAACAAGTGATGAAGGATTAGTTAAGACAATATGGCTTGAGTTTCCAGATTTACCTCAAAAAGGGGAAAAATTAAGACGCAAAAAGACCATTTCGCTTTATCTTTACAAAATAACAGAATAATATCAACGACAAAATCAAGTACTATGATTGATGCAGTGTTTTCGAGATTCTTTAATGATATTGAGAACAAAGCCTAAATATCTTATTTTAGCTACCACAAGCCTTTGATAACAAAAGTATGAATTGAAACACCCATAAGCATAATGGAAAGAGACTAATAATAATGATAGATTTCAATAAATGTATATAATAAATTATTTTTAGTATTATGTATTGAAAATGAAAATTTGGTTTACACTTAAACCTTTTCCATCCTAATTATTTTTTTAAATACAGTTTGAAATTATAATGATAATAATAAATTTATTAATTATAATTAATATTACTTTAAAAAATAAAACTTTATTATACAATTCAACACATATAAGCCAATGAAGTTAACTTCATTTGCGTGTTAACACTTATACACGAAAACATTTTTTTTTATTCACTAACTAATCCCTGAAATAACATTACAAAATTTAAAGTTAACACTTCTATCTTGTGGTCATAAGCACACACACTCTTTTTGTGCTAAGATTTAGCGTTTTATTTTAGAAAAGTAACAAATATTTTAAGTTAGCTTATGAATACTACCATTTAAAAGAATTACGGTTCATCATATTTAACCTTATTTTTCAACTAAAAGAATCTACAACAAAATTTTGTCAACATTATATAAAAAGGAAATGACAAAAGGATTTACACAGTTTTTTTCGAGGGAAAAAAATCTACTTTGAATTAAAAGAAGGGCGGAAAAACCATTTCAAAACTTTTTACAACATCTAGTACTAACAGCAGATGAGAGAGATATAAATTTCTTTTTTTTAGAATCAGTTAAACAAAGAAAGGAAAACAAAACATAAGTTAACGTCCAAGTACTTAGAGCATTCGTTCCAAAAAGAAGCTTTTTGGTAAAATCATTAAGACATGCAAAAATACTCATTCTTCCTGAAAAATTTTAATTACTCTGCCTTTAAAGTATAATGGAACTTTGACGTTTCTGTCTTATTAATGTTTATAAAAAAGAACGAATTATTTATCCAATCAACATGCTGAGAATTACTTATACATTTATTTAAAAAGAGAATTTATAATTTATATGTATTTCTTTTTCACTTTTAAGGAACAAAAGAGCTTGCAGTTTTTCCAACATTACGTAATAAACTTTGTAATATTTAAAATTTTTCCAAATATGTGGTTTCTAAGCTTTGGGGAAAGAATTGTAAATACCATTTGACTTATTACTTACGAATATGGAGTTCTAATTTCGGATTTTTTATGCATTTGAGATTAAAAAGGAAGAATTTTAGGAATTTTTTTCTCCCATTTATATTTTCAAAACAGTTGAAAGAACAATTCCTCTGCTTGATTTAAGTACAAAAATTGCTCTTGACTAGAGAGGGAAAATATTGTTAGGGTAGTCGAGAAATATTTATATTTTAAAATAACAATCCATTTTTCAAATTGCTTATTTCATGGTAGATAAAACTAAAGTATAGAATAAAAAGTAAATTAAAAGTTGTTCGTGTTTTAAAAAGAAGCAACGGAACTGACATTCAGGTATGCAGAATAATCTTTTCTAATGGATTATATTCAATATTATCAAAGAAAGTAGATTAAATGTTGGTTTTGTTTTACTGCTGAAATCCGATTTCAAAATTTAGCAAATTAATTTAGCATGCTTTCAAGTGCGAAACTAAAAATGATTTTTTAATATTTAAGATTTTCCAGTCTGGGATTTTATTCTTGCTAAATTTTGTAAAAAACTGAGTCAAAGAAGAGGCAGCTGCAATTACACATTTTCCTTGATAATGAATATATTATTGAAGATCAATCGGTTTCAAATAGATAGAAAAAGAAAGAATTCATATTTTTTAGCATAATATGTAAACAAGCTTAATAAATCACAAATTTGAAAATAATTCTTATCAAATACCAAAAATGAAATGATATTTTTAAGGGAACATGGTATGATTTACGCAAAATTTTTAATTTAAGGATTTTTAAAATATTTCTGGTTGCTTCATGTGTGTGTATACTATGTAAAACAGATTTTGTGCCTAAAATTTCATATAAAAAGTCCACCATATAATTTTTTAAGGAAAAAACTTAAAATTCGTGAAGTGATTTTGAAATGCTATTCTTTCTCTCTCTCTCTCTATAGAAATTTACGTACAAACATAAAACTTGATTTACAAGTACGTAAAACTATGCATAACAAAAGTTGATATGAGTTTAGTGATAACATGATTCGTATTCGTACAATACCTCTTTTTATGAATGCTTATTGAAAATTCCTTAAAAAATGTATAAAATATGAGTTCAATTATTTAAAAAAAATAAATATTGCTTTGATTCAATAATGCATACCAACTTTTGTTATATGTACTATTGGTAATAGGTAAAAAAATCAAATTATTAGGTAAAATAGAAAAAAAATGACTTTGCATTTTAAATGAAGACAAACTAGTTATTTTATTTTTGGGATAAGTAAGTTTAAAGTTTTGATTTGCCATAGGGCTGTGAATAAAAACGAACGTAAAAGTTATTATAAGTATGCGTTTTTAAGCTTAGAACTTTCAAATTTTGTGAGGTTTTAGAAAAGTATATAAATAATAATTTAGGCTAAAAAATTATATTTGATTTTTTGACTGATTTTGGTCAATTGAATCTTATTGTGTCTTCTTAAAGTAATTCTATCCATTGACCGTTAAGAATGAGTGAGTGAGTAAATATTAACGTTGCCCTATTCAGCTACATGAAGGCCTTTGTACGTTAAGGAATAAGACAGTTAATATTATGAGATTACAATATCAATTGTTTATTTAAAAAAATAATAACAAATAGTAGGATTATTAATTCTATTTCAAATCAAAGTATACTTTTTTAACTTTAATGCGTGAAACAATCACTATTTCGAGCAAAACATAAAGCATGAAGATAAGTTACAACCGTAAACTACATTCTGTTCATTCAACCACCGTCTCAGTTGACTTTTTGCAAGGATGCAAGCTTTTGGATTTCCATAAGTGTTATGGAGCCATTTAATGAAGATTAAGCTAAAGAATGCTCGCGCTTCTTCTTGTTTTTCAATTTCCGTCCCGGAGAGGACGTACAGCCTTTCTCTTGCCCTACTTCCTTTCTTTAAGCTGGTAAGAAAATTTGAAAAAATCCTTGATGGGAAAAAAAAGAATGGTAAAGAGTTACAATTTTTTCTAGATTTTCATGAATGCGATTTCGTATGATTTAGGAGAACCTTTACAGATGATAACTAAATATCCGTCTCATCTCGGCATCGATTTGGAACTTATTCTATTTTTCGACTTAATGTAGTAGGTATAGTTGCCTAAATAAAACCTCAAGACTTTTGTGTACAGGTGCAGGTGTTCGATGTCTGTCTGCATACTCTTTCCTCCGATTTTGTATTTCATTGTCTTCTTAACCTCATACAGAGTTCTGGAGAATCTTTTGAGAAAAGCATACCCTCAGGGATAAAGTTAGATTCTGTTTCAGGGCTTGGATGGTATAAAATTGAAGAATGTAAATTGAAACAATGCAAGTTATATCATATTCATTTACCCATAGAATTAATATTGTTATGTAGAACCGGGTTCGAGGATTTTATGCAAAGCAGTCACAAAGAAAAGTAACAGTTCTTTAAGAGCGATGCAAATTTATTGTCCTTAAAATACAGGATTCAGCAGCAATATTCACAGAGTAAATCTCAGAAGGTCTTCAGACCTTCAACAGCCCTCAGCCACAATTACCAGGATCTAAAATACACGTACACTCAGGAACAATGAAAATGGCGACCCAAGAAGAAAGCTAAGTACAATCGCGAAACTTTGCAAATAAGTACAGCGTAATGTAATATGCAAATGATCCAAGTTTTGTGCCAATACGCATGCTCATACACGCCGAGGTGGCGCTACAATCAGGAAGAGGGTGCTATATAAGCCAGCGGAAATTCGAAGATTCATAAACATGACGATTACCCGCCGATTGTAGGAAGACTTTGGTAAGCGAAACATGCCAGGTAAACGTGCTAGAAGACATTTCTCACAGTTAAGCGAGTTTGAGAGAGGCCAGATCATCGGGATGAAAATTGCAGGCTGGTCGACGCACCGTGTTGCTGGCCTGGTGGATCGTTCGGAGTGTGCAGTTAGAAATTGTTGGGAGCAGTGGACACGAGAAGGTACCCACGAGCGGAAAACCGGGTCTGGAGCGACCAGGAAGACCACGAGGAGAGAGGATCGAAGAATCATGCGGCAAGCCCTTGTGGACCCCACAGTGACTCGTTCAACGATACGAGCAGACGTAGGCGTAGCAATTGTTCCACAAACAATTTCCAGACACCTTGCAGAAGCAAATCTTAAATCCAAGCGCCCTTTCCGTGCACTTCCTTTAACACCGGAACATCGGCAACTGAGTTTACAGTGGTGCCAAGCCAGATCAATGTGGTATGTCACAGATTGCCAAAAGGTTGTGTTTAGTGATGAATCCCGGTTTGTTTTGGGGACAGATAATAACCGTGTACGGGTGTGGAGGCGCCCTGGTGAGTAGTAAAATCCCCCCCCACACTGTTCCACGACACACTGCGCGCACAGATAGTGTAATGGTCTGGGGGGCCATAGCCTATGATAGCCGGTCCACTTTAATTGTGATGCGTGGAACCTTAATGGGCCAACGTTACTTTGATGATATTCTTTGACCCCATGTAGGACCTTTCCTAAATGGTCTCCCAGGGGCAATTTTCCAGCATGATAATGCTCGTCCGCATACAGCAAGAGTTGCTCAAGACTTCCTACGTCATTTTCAGACTCTTCCATGGCTGGACCGCTCCCCCGATTTGTACCCTGTAGAGCACGTGTGGGATCATCTAAAACAGCAGATGCCATCGTGTCACTCTGTACATGATTTAGAGTTGGCTGTTCAAGATTTGTGGGCCCATCTGCCTCAGGACAACATAAGGTGTCTAATCAACTCAATGCCGGACCGTGTGGCGGCATGTATTGCAGCTGGAGGTGGTCCAACGCGCAATTAAAGTTGTCCAGTATTGGTGTCGTTGCACACCCTGTATTCGTTTAATTGTCTTGTTTTTGAGATCAAGTGAATCTCTCATCTGTGTCGTTATGTGTATTAATTTTCATTTCAATCCGATGCTAATTTCTTGGGTCGCTATTTTCAATGTTCCTGAGTGTATGTAAAAGATTATTCACATGAACAGCCGAGCTAATCTGTAATCATGGTCAAAGCAAGTTTACTATTGGCTGGTTGAATCAAGTCTGACTCTCGTTTCGGCGAACATCTCTATTTATAGGGCCGGCTGAAACTTCAAGAAAAAAATCCGCTTTGGTCATAGAGCGTGACATTAGTGGATCTCTCCGTAAGTTTCTAGAAGAATCCATAGAGTCCCGAATTTGCCTAAATGGTCACCAATGTCACTAAAATTATCGCCAAAACTGATGCCATCTTGGCTCTATCGCTAAGTTCTCGTTGAATTGCCGTTATAGCGTAAGGGACGGCATTGCTTGTGAATATTACAGTTTTAACATAAAATATGTATAACAGAGTTATATAAATGCATTACACATCCAAATACAAATTATTTACACTATTTACACAAAATTCGTAACAATATTTAAGTTCTTTTCGGCTCTGTCCGTTATACTAAATGAACACATATGGTGATCCATAATACGCCACAGTGTCTCCAGACCCAAATATGACCATCGTATTCAAATTTTGATTCGCTTCAAAAGTTAGTTCCGTTTGTTCATGTTTAGAATTTAAACCACTTTTAAAAAGTAATCACTGCCTTGGAAAGAGAAGAACCTACCTAGAAACCTTGTAAAATTCCATATGCTTCAAAATACATCGTATAGTACGGGTTGACGCAAATATTTGAGCAACATACCCTGGTTCTTCTGAGGGAGTTCTCGGTACTGCAGCACGATCCCTCACTATCATATATGCGACTTTCCTCGTGCTCTTTGGTGTGGCTGTATAAAAGTAAGAAACGTGCTCTACTTTCTTTACCTTTCACTTAACATACTGTAGTATCTCACACAAAAAGGAGCAAAAATAATGATTAGAGAGCTTCAAATAGTCTACTGTTCTTTTGTATAGCACTTGTAGTGCATAGCAATGGAAATATTCTACAGAAGGGAGAAAAACTGCCAGAGAGAGAGTTTTTGAATCACCAAGGGGAAAAATCGTTTTTTTAATTCTTAAATTCGATTTCATTTTTGATTAATTTGTAAAGTATGCACTTGAATATTTAACATCCTAAAATAACTTTCCTATTATTAGCAATGTATATAGTTAACATTCTAAGTATAGTATAAAAGAAACACTACGCAGTTCTCTAATTGAAAAGGGATTAAATAAACTAGAATAACTTTTTTTGAATTGAAGGAGCTATATATAGAATAATTTGAAAATGTTCCCTAGATCTTTCGAAGGAAACATCTTATCTTCAATATGAAATTGGATATAAAAAATGTATTTTTTTATATACAATTTCATATTGAAGAATTACTTAAGCTTGAGTTTTACGATATATAATATTTTTATAGAGTGCATACAGTTTTAATTTTTTCTATTCAAAAGACTCATTTTATAATTTCTTCAGAGCTTTCATCAGTAAAGTGAATATATATTACGCATATTTTGAGTCAGTAATGTGTACTTCTGAAAACAAACAAACAAAATTAGCTTTTATAACGAAATAAGAAATCTCTCTCTGAAAATACTTTTTTTCTAATTCAACCTTCTTTTAAAAAATGTGTTCTGCAATAATTTACTATTGCATAACTATTGCAGTTTACTTTTTCAATGTTTAGAAGTTTATGTATGAACAAGTAAACGAGTTTTTTAAACCTGAAATACTTGGAGATATTTGATGGACAAACTCAAAAATATAGCCAAATTTACTAAGAAATTTCTAATAAAATAAAACAAACGTAAAAAATGGGTGCAATTGAGAGAACAATAAATAATTACGCTAAAAATATTTAATGAAATAATAATGACTAATTTATGAGTTATTTTCATTAGGTAAAATGTTTGAAAAACTTTTTAGAATCTCTAAAAGTTACTTCTTACATTAGTTCATTGCTAAAATCCCATTAGTTATAATAATAATAATAATAATAATAACAATAATCCCACGTACAGTTGAATACCTTTATTTAAAATATGCTACAGATAATGTGATGTGCGATGCCATTTCTTTCAATTTGTTGTGAAGCACATTTTCTTTGAGAGAGTACACAGTTATGAAACATACCTTTTAAACTATTTACGTATAAATTTTAAATCTGATTCATATCTTGATTCTATCCTCATACATTAACTAAATTGATCGTTGTAAGTAAATATTAGTAGTCTACATTCGCATTTTAAAATTAATATTCATGAGATAACAAATTTGATAAATAGAATTTCCAAATGTAAATGGTATGATTTTTGTCTTTACCTTTAAAATAAGAACGTGAGCTATGCTATTTTGAAATATTTCCCATTTATTTTAAATCCATCAATAAATATAGAAGTAGTTACGATAAAAGTATTGTACAGCTTTCAAAACATCTGATATAAAGTGTTATAAAAATAAATAATGGATACTGTGTAATGCAATAGTGATGAAGAAATGTGAATATAAAACATTACATTTGATTAATGGAAATATAATGCAACATGAAATATATCCACAGAAATGTTACTTTAAACACTCAGTTGATTGGAATTTTTCAATTCCTACTATTAGATCACACTCTCTCTATATATTTATTTACTTATTTATCTTGGTGGAATTTTCAATCGTTAATAAAATACATTTTAAAGCGCTCAATCGAGCTGAAATTTTATATATATGATTATTTTGGATGACAATACAATAATTTAATTATAATTAATAAAAATTAATTGATTAAAGCTTATTATTTAAAGAATTACAAATGCAGCTACGTTGGCATCACTTTTGACACTTTCAGCAACTTGTGCCAAAACTCGAAAATGTTTTTTTCTCACATTTTAAAGCATTCAATTGCACTGAAATTTTATACACACGAATGCTTTGGATAACAATACGATACTTTAATTATAACTAATAAAAATTAATTACCACTTAATGTTGTGATTATTTCATATGTGTATACATATTTATACTAATTGTAACAATTTAATAAAAAGTAGCTAAAATAAAATTTTTCTCTGTTGATCTAAGTAGGAATTGATTAAAAAATTTTTTTGTATTACTTGTTTATAAGTAAAAGGCTTTAATACATTTTTCCCTTGAAGCTTCATTCTCTTTATTTAAATATTTCCTTCATGCAATTAACTTCCACTCAACTCCAGTGAGTGAACAAGAGTAGAGAAGCGCAAGATTAAATATTTGGAAAATAAAGATTATATTCTTACGTAGGATATCAAATATAAGAAAAAATGAAACATAGGACCTATTTTTTGATTCAGTAGAAAGAGCATTTAAGCACAAAAAGGTGCCAAAAGAATTAAAATCCGAAGTTTTAATGAACTTAATGGGCGAGAAAACTGCCACTATTTTGGTTTATATTTGTGATGACACGTAAGAGGTTACGAGAAAATAAAGCATTAATTAAGAAAAAGTACGAACACTTCTCTTTGCTTAAAGAATTTTTAGAAAAGTAAATGGCTCTCAGAGCATAAATTTTTCTAGCCTTATAAAGTATACGACATTGTATAAGTTACATAAAAACTGTAATTACGTACTATCATAGAGATATTGGTGACATTATATGAAAGGAAGCACATGGTTGGCAACTCGGCGCATACTACACGTGAAAAATCAAAGTTGCCAATTTGGCCAATTATCTTAAACGTTGGCATTATTGTGATAGTATGTAAAAACTATATAAACATATATATGATATGATACACATAAGTAATTTACATATAAATATATTTATATAATTATACTAATTAACATTTAAATCGTATATACTCATAAATAAATATATATATACATATGCATAATTATTTAAGTATTGTCCGTTACAGAAAATGGATGAAATAAACAAATCCACCGAAGCATGGGCACAGAAACGAGAATAACTTGACACCCGCATGCAAAATAGTCGTAAACGAAAACGTAGTACATCCGAACAATTGGATTCTCTTGCCCAGAGTAAATCAGAAATTTTCACTTAGATCGTTTGGTCATAAGCACACGCACAAATCTTTTTTTTTTTATAAACATCGCCTTTTGAATCTTCTGAAGTGTTTACAATATATTATTTTTGAATGTACTAATGTATAACTACTGCATTTTTGCACTTAAACGCTTCGGTTGGTTACAAGAATGATTCTTGAGCCCAGAAGATTTTTGAAGGCTCTTTAATTAGCACATTTACTCTTTCCCCATCATTTCCTTTTAAAGTAAAAATGAAGCACAAAAGTCAGTTTTTATTTAAGATAATTTAAAATTGTATTAACTTTTTGACATGTGAAGAGAGTCGGCTGAGTGGTGTGGTTGGTTTGTCGTTGGTCTTCTGTACCCAAGCTTGCGGCTTCGACCCCGGCCCAAGTCGATGGATTTTCATGATGCAGAAAATCGACAGCAGTCATGTCGTATGATTATACGGCATGTAAAAGATCCCTAGAGGGTGTGCTCTATGCAAAAATGAATCCTTGTACAGGTAAGCATCATCAGAGCTCAGGTGCCTCCCTCTAGGGAGGAAACTGGACGTCAAAATTACCTGCGACGATTGGTACTCGCATATATGGCGCCGCGCTAAAAAGATATATCAGCTTTAGTAGATGTACTAGGTAGATTGATGAACTCTGTAATAACCGTTCCTAATCTGCCATTAGAAATAAAAAAAAAATATATGTGAAGATAAGTTTTAGCTTTTTTAAAATTTTTTACAATCTTAATTTATTGCAAATTTTTTTTTCAAAACTCACTTCTTCGCTTCCTTGGCTAGCATAAATAATAATAAAAATAATAATGAACGTTCAAGTACGTAGGAATTGTATAATATTTGTGTGCAAAAATTGTACTACAAAGATAAAAGCAACTTCCACAATCTACAATGTAAAACTTTTATTTATTTTTTTAAATTAAAATTGCCCTAGAATCAACGTGGACTCTTTTGGTGGCAGGCTTCGAAATTTTGAATATATGTTTATTAACGAGGATAGCACTGAGCTGGTATTTCACGTTCTAAGCTTCCACTACTCATAAAAATTAGAAAATCGAACTGATTTAACCTGCATTAATCCCTCTCCACTACAGGTCTTCAAGGCTATCAGGACTCGAGCCCATGACCCGAAAACGCTGGTAAAGTATTCTCGAACATAATGATTGACCACTCCAGACGTTGAACCAACACATTAACGAAAATATGGAAATTGTACATAATAATCTTTATGACGAAATAACTCATAGTTAAATAGGGTGTATTATTCGGAAACTAATACCATTTTGTGTTTATTTTTTTGTTCTTGTATTTTGCACTTGCTTCTCAGCAAGTGTGACTCAGCAACTATGTATTTTAATTCAAAGTTTAAGGTTTGAAATTACATTTTCTACACATCAACTTTGTTTTAAAAAATAATTTAAATATAAGTACTTGAAAAGACAAATGAATTCTTTATTTAAATATATTAATAAACGTATAAAAATGTTTAATAACAGACCAAGTTGTAATAACCCTATTGTCACAAAATTGTATTAAGAAAAAACAATTTTTCTTAAAGGTGGTTTCAATATCTTTTGAAGTAAAAAAATACACAAAAATGAAGCAAAAATATTTTTAGGTGGCTGATAAGATTTTTAATCAATAAAATACATACCTTTGTTTTCAATCTTCCACAAAGTAATTTATGAGATATATTTAAAGGAATGACTGTCAAAAGTGCCGCACATTCACAATGTTCAAAAACAGATGTTTAAAATTATCTCTCTATACAAGGGTTGTCAATATGAAAGTAGAGTAGTTAAAACTCATACAACTATCTAAAATTTTAAAATAAATCTCCATAATTATCTAAGCGCTTGTTCTGTTGCTTTAGCTTAGGTCATTGTCCTTGGTGTAGAATGACTGAGATAATTAGTTGAAGAAGTTTGGCACCGCTTCCTTCGTTTCGTTTGCCAAATGAAAACGCCTTTCTTGAAGATATTTTTTAAAAGTAAAAAAAAAAGAAAAGGGAAGGGGAGGATTGCACATATAGCGACAAACTCGGACTGTATGCTGGGTGTTCAGTATTTCTTGATGGAATTTGTGTATGGTTGTCTGGCTTTCACAGAAGTAGTGTGGTCTATCGTTATCTTGAAAAATCACTTGCTGTGAGAAAATGGATATTTTGAGAAGTTTCATGAGGGCACACTGCAGAATTGATAGTGCCCTTTTTTGTGGCTAGAAATCAGTTAAGAAAGGTTCAAGGTAATTGAAGAAAACGTTAACGTGTTTCTTTCCTTGCAACTGGATGTACTTTTAATTATTATTTTATTAGGGTATATATTAATGACACCACAATTGTCGTATGTAACAATGCTTTTCACAAATGCGGTATCTTCGTTTAAACTTCAAATGTTGCAGCTGAGTCCCAATTATTGTGTCTTGCGAGCAAGGGTAAGTTTTTCGGTATCCATGCGCACAGATTTCGCGATTGATAGCTACGTTACTTTACTCAGATACATTGCTTTGTCACCCATCCGGTATAGTGGTTAGCGACTATGACTGCTGTGCTGTAGGGCCTGGGTTCGAGAAGACACGACTGTTTGTAAATGTGTAGTGCTTTTGTGGCCTAGGGGTACTCTAAATAGCCGTTGAGCCACAAGTCCTCTCGTGAGGTGGGTGGAAAGGGAAGAGAGGCGAGAGTTCCTTGATCCTCCCATAGGGAGTCTTCCGAGCTAAAACAATCGTACAATCACCTGTATGGTATCCAAGACCACGTGCAACGACAGGCGTACAATTAGAAGTCTTTCCTGTCTCAGGCTCTGGCAACTTTCCTTCCTTCAATTCGGGAATTATATGATGACAACAACATTGCTTTTCAGATGTCCTGAGTTGTAATAATCCTGCGATTATCTGTAATAATGTTATGAACAGCAATGGATTTATCGTCAATCGTAGTTTTTGCTTGCTCTGGTTTTGGTCAATTCGATATTGATGTCCATCCTTCACTAAACTTTTACATAATTAATTTACAATGATTCGTCCTAAGCAACTCTCTATAAGCATTCCTTATTCGACAACTAATATCTGCATTGGGTTCACCATCTTCGATTATATATATATATATATATATATATAAAAATCACAACTGCGCCCTGCTATATTTTGAAAGCATCCATCTTGAACACAAGTTAACATTTACTTTAAATGCTCTCACACGAGCAGATTGATGAGTCATACGCAAACTGTGATATAATTCTCGAACGTTCATTTATATCTAAAAATGGAGGCACTGTCATTTTTATGTACTTTTGATGCTATTATACGTATCCACTTTTTATTTAGACAACCATTATATCGTCATATATTTGTGTTAAGGAAAAATTCTAATTTTGTCAACCATAATTCTCTGCTATTATAGAACCAGGCACATTTATATCATCTTGAATAATTTAATCAAGACAAAAGCATGGAATTCTTTTTTTAAAAAGCACCATTATCGTGACAAGGATTTTATTTCATCTCTGAAATCTGTGACTCTACTGGAACAGGATTCTCATTCTTTTTTCATATATATTGCATTATTTTCTGTGATACTCTAGGAATCAATTCCTGTTTAAGCAATTACAGTAAACATAATGACAAATGATGCATAATGGCTGAGGGTCTCTGAATAAATGTAGTAAAGTTTTGACATTGATGAATGAATTATTTGGAGAAATTAGGGTAAGTTTTACGTTATTTCTTTCTTTAAAATAGAACTTCATTACAATTTAAAACAATTAATATATTTGATTGGATTTTCTAATGCTTGATGAACTTGAGTTTTTGATCATATTATCATTAAAATACTTATATTTTATGAATTCTAAAATTTTATTTTATAAATAACAATTAGAAATACTGAAGTAAAGTTTTATTCAGCTATATTATTCACTGGATAAAAAATATCTAAAAATGAATGTATAATTTTGCGGAAATTTTTTTTTATATTAGTAGGAGGTAAGTAAAGAAATATTTTTTTCGACTAGAAAGCTTATTACTGTTTTTATAACTTCCTTAAAAATACCCCCATTGTGCTTCATAAAATTCATATTATAACTAAGTAACAGTTTTGTTCAGAAATATTTCTTGCGATTTGAATTTAAAGGGCTTTATGTGTAATTCCTTTAATCTAACACAAGAGAAAGGATTTTTTTCTTAGAGATTCTGGAGTTTTGGCAATAGTTTTTTTAGAAAATTACTATACTTATCGAAATGTTTATAAATATGCCGATTTGAATGCTTTAAGCCTAAAGTAAAAAGAAGTATCAGAATCACTGAGTTGCATTCATATTTTATGTCAACATTATTTATTGCTATTGACTTTTACAAAGTAAATTTGCTTTTAAAAGGTACAAAGTTTATTTTACACAACTTAATTTATGAAGTAAACGAAATAATTTTCAACAAACGTATAGCTTAAAATCTTACTTTTATTGAAATGAATTGCTCTATCAAATAGTAAGGATGTTTATAGATAAATAGGTGTAAAACAAAAAAGGAATATATGAGAACAATTTTCTTAATTGCATTCACAATAGAAAAAATATCGAATACATATATAATAAGTATTTCAAAATTTGATAGCTTTCAATAAATATGTTTATTTTATCTTAAGTCAAATTATACATAAAATGCATGTAAAAGCACTTTTAATTTTAACATATATTTCAATTGAAAACAAATAGAACTTTAAACCTTGCATTAAAAATAATGAAATTCTACACAGCCTCGTAACAATATTTCAATTACAAAAAGATAAAACATTGTTTCATCCCATAAGTGCAAGGTATCGAATAAATATACCTAACAAAAAAAACTGAAAACAAAAGATGGTTTGCATAATCGTTAAAAGGAGATTTTATAATTTTATGTAATATTGCCACTGTTTGACAAAATTGATATTATTAAAAGCTCAGAAGAAACTAAATCAGTAATCTCTCACTTGACTTATTAATTTAAATAACATACTTAAATTATTGCGAAATACCAAATTCATGTTTATGAATTTGGGAGGGGGAGGGGTTTGTCATAATTTAAAATAGTAAACTTCAAAATAGCGCTTAAGCTTTAAGTATATGAAGGAAGGAAGATTCGATCTAAGCACCTTCCATTCCTTACGCGAGTACTTTAGTGATCACGCCAAAACGATTGTCTTCGCGTGATGTCTAGTGCTGGTATATATAGATATCACACCACCACATTACTCCAGGGATAACATACTATCTACATCTGTTATACTCACTAATGCTACTGAGAATACTCACCGTCACCATTCGTCATTCAATGAATGACTGGAATAAAGTTAAGACTGCATGGAATACTTCAACCCCGTATCTATCATCCAAAGCTGAGTAAAGTTTGATGTCCAGCTGAATGAAGAATATTATTGCTGCAAGAATTGGTGTTGTTTTTGGAGATATTTATTTGCGCAATAATTCATATTAATATATTAATCTGCATATTAATTTGTATATTAGTTTGCACTGTTTTACCATTAAAAGGCTACGCCTTGGAGGAAAATAAGTAATAAGTTCTTACTTATTATACATGTAGAGTATGATGAAAAAAGGACACGTGGGTTAAAATTTTCAAGCGCTTTTGGGTGCGCAATGTGAAGAATAAAATATTTCCAAGAACAACACCGATTCTTGCATATTCTTCATTCAGCTGGACTTCAAACTTTACTGAGTTTTGGATGGCGTATACGGGGTTGCAGTATACCATGCAGTCGTAACTTTATTCCAGTCATCCACTGAATGACGAATGATGACGGTGAGTACTTTCGGCAACATTAGTAAGCCCAACAGACCTAGATAACTAACAATTGTACTGTCAACAGGCAGTGTTCACTGTTTTGTTGAAAAATATTGCTACGAACGTCTCCCAAAAAAAGATCATACCCATAGACGTTCCAAAATGTTACGGTGACTGTCCAACGTATAGGCGATGTAAGTAAATAAAGAGGTACAGGAGATTTTTAACAAAAGATTTTTATGAGAAGGCACTTTTCTTTTCTCCACATAAGGACATCCCGATGTAGTGCGTAGAACTTACAGTTATCTAAAATTACAGTGACGGGATTCCTGCGTTTATCGCTTTAAGACTCAGCTCATAAATTTGTGCTGGAGCATTCCACGTTCCAGAAGTGAAGGAACAATAATTTTTTCCTATTTTTTCAAATGTCATTGGGGTAAGTATAGTGTTAAAAAACCAGTAGAAGGTAATATTTAAAGATAGAAATATTTTGGATCTAAAAGGAATAAGACCTGTGGGTCTTAAAGGGTTATGATAGTCATTTAACGCACTATTATAGGCATGAATATGTCTACTGTAGTGTCGAGAGAAGTTTCGAAAATGATATGGCCTTACTGATAGTTTATGTTGTCGCACCATCATCACACTTTCTTGTGGACGCTTCATTCATAAAAGAAAGAAAATGATTGCGTGAATGGTAGGACGATTCTCCTAGGCTGTGAGGATGACATATCTGTCCTCTCGGGTGCTGCTGCGGTCTGCTTACATCCTATATGACCTTTATCATCTCATTGGTTTAATATTCAAATGAAAATCACTATGATGAGTGCGAGTAATAATATTGTGAAAAAATAAGTTCTGGTCAAATTAAAATAAGGGCTGGTGTGAATTTAGCGCGATTTCCATGGGAAATTTGTTTTACGATTTTTCTTTTGATACAAAGTTTAGATGGCATTATTATTACTATAAATCTTCAAGCACAAATGAAATTCTAACGACAAACACATTCCAAAATAGTGTACCTTTCATGTAAAACTGGCTTTTGTGACTTCTAATTTGCATAGAGTAGCTGTTCAGTGTAATTAGCGTAGCTAGAGGTGGCAAGTTTAGAGTAATTCCAATGTAGATTTTTGAGAAGTAGTTCACAGTTTCCTCGACAAATTGATTTGGTTAAATTTTACGTTTTATGAAAATATTCAGTTTTTATTTTGTTATTACTTTTAACAGGATTTTTTTTTATCAAATCAGAAAATAGGATATTTTCATGGAAAAACTGAATAAATGCGAAAATAGTTCCATAAGTACCCGGTCTGATCGAGAGATGGTGGCAGTTGTTTGAAAAATATCGCTGTATTAGGAAGTATGCTGTTCATAAAGCATATGTTTCAAGTTTGAAGATGCCACCTTGTTTAGTATTTTTTTGGCTGTCAACGATAGTGAACGTTTTCAGTGAATTTGAGAAAATAGAGAAAATTGGTCATCGTTATGTGATACAATAATTTTATTTTAAAGGCCTCATCAAAACCAATATAAAAGTTGAACTAGATTCTACTCTGTGTGAGTCTACTTCTTTGTTTACAACAGTAAAATATTAGGTAATAGAGTTTAAACGAGGCCGTAAGAGCTGCCAAGACAGACATTGCAGTGGTCGACCAAATAAGGTGATGATTTCAGAAATGGTAAAGAAAATCCATAAAGCGGTACTGGATGATCGTCGACTGAAAGTGCGTGAGCTAGCAGACTTATTAGGCATTTCAAAAAGGGCAGTACATTGTATATTAGCTTGAGATTTGGACATGAGAAAGTTGTGTGCAAGATGTGTGCCGCGTTTGCTCAACTCGAGCGAATAAAGTGTCGTGAACATGTTTTAATTGAGTATTTAGCAAAGTTTATTACCAACAAAGCAAGAATTTTTACACCATTTCATAACCATGGTTAAAACATGGGTCCATCACACCCCAGAGAAAAGAAGAATCAAAACAATGCAGTAAAAAGGTAGAACCTGTTCCCAAAAAATGCAAAGACCGTTTCATCTGCAGGCAAGGTTATGGCAGCAGTTTTTCGGAATAATTTTCATTGCCTATCTTGAAAAAGGAAAAACTATCAACGGCGAGTATTGCTCGAACATATTACAGCGTTTGAGAGAAGAATTTAAGCAAAAAACGATCGCACTTGGTTAAGAAAAAGTGTTGTTTCATGAAGACAATGCACCTGCTCAAAAATCCGTTATTGCAATGGCCGATTTTAAAGAATTAAAGTTTGCATTGCTACTTCATGCACCCTATTCACTCCATTTAGCCTCCTCGGATGGTTTTCTATTCCCAAACTTAAAAAAATGGCCCAGTGGTCAAAGATTTTCCAACGATGAAGAAGTGATGTCGGAAGTTGATGGCTATTTGGAGGAGCAAGAGAGTTCTTATTATAAAAAGGGTATCGACCTTATTGAGCATTGTTAAGAAAAGTGTATAGAGCTGAAAGGAGATTACGTTGAAAAATAAATATATTTGTTTCCAAAATTTTTGTGCTTTCTTTGTTGTGTCGAGTACTTCTGGGACCACCCTCATTTTGCAATAAATACTTTATTCATAAATATTATTGAGAAACGATTTGTATGTTTTATAGCATAATTTTATTAAATCACCTTTTTTGCAATATTACAGAGTTACAAATACGTTCTATACAAAATAAAATTAAAGAAACAAGAATGATGAACTAATTTCCTGCTTTGTATGGAAATAGGGAAGAAAGTATAATTAAGTTTCTAGCTTGACATTACAAAAAAAGTTCAAAGTATTCATTCGAGAATTGACGCCCTTGTGTTAAGATCCGAAACTTAACAAAGATATAGAAGGTAAATGATCTCATTGTCGTTAGAGTTATAATTTGTCTCACTTTATTTAATGATTAAGTCATTTCATTAATGTCTTTGATAATTGTAGGACTTCATGTAAAAGAGGAACCATTAATTGGTTAAATGATTTAACAACATTCTTACTAGTAATGCAACGCCCGGTTAACTTAATGTTAAATTGATTCATTTATTTTCGTTATCCATTTTATAATACCCAGGTTCTAATTTGTCATTTGGCGTCACACTATAGTTTACATTTAAACATTAGATCTTTTAAAGACAAATAAAACAGGACACTAAATTAAAAAGCCGTTCTTTAAATTAACACTTAATTTATTTACAAAACATTTAAATTACGTTAATTACTAAAGATATACATGATTACTTAACTGAATTAGGATCTGAGAGAGAGAGAGAAATCTTGGTGTGCCATCTCGGGAGTCTCCAACCTCGGCAATTTGTCAAAGGGTCGTCAGACCAAAATCGGTGATAAAATTTGTGTCAGAGAGTGTCTAAATTCGTCGTGCAAGCGCTTATATTTCGCGGCGGTTTACCTGTGTATTCTGGAGAGGACTCTTTCTCGAAACACAATCAGCTTTTCTGATTGGTCTGAAGTCAGCGGAGGGATATCTTCCCGCGGTCCATAACTCACCCAAAACGCGGGAAATTCCCAAAAAACATCCCATACCATGATGTATTTATGGGTACATTGCCTTCTTCCAGGCGTGGGAAATGCGTCACCCTTTTTCGGTGGGGTGAGAGGCACTCCCAGAAATTCCTCGGCTTGTAAACAACAACAGGGTCTGTATACAAATTACTGTTGTAATCCTTATGGAAAGGCGGCCCCCATCACTCCTCCCCTCTCTCAGATTAACAAAACCAAAATGAATAATAATAAAAAAAATTTCAGTAAGCAAACGAAATACAGAATTGGCCTAGCGTCGGCAAATGTCTATGTCAAGAACAAAAAATTTGTAGACTCCTGGTTCACTATCAGCTGTCCACGTCTTATGAGGGGTTCTGTCCATGTTCATCCATGATGTTGGCAGCTCCATCGTTGCTCAGATATTGCTAAAGAAATCTGCTATACTGCAAAAAAAAATAACAGAAACTTTGTCTCCCAGGGAAACCATATTAGTAATGAAACAACAGTTATGAGAAAAAAAAAATTAAACTTGGCCCTTTGTGACCAACTTGAAGACTCAAGCACCAATTTCCAACTCCTCTCACCGCTCATAAAATGAAAATAAGAATGTTAAAAAAAAATACAATCAATTTCTGAAGTTCCTAACCTATTCCGTGAGGGAAAACCAAATTAACTATCAACAACTATAATGACGTTAATGTACTAAGAGGAGAAAAAAAAATTTACTGAATGGATCACCCAAACAATTCACAAAACATCAGACACAGACTGACAAATAGAAATAATTAAACAATCACAAAGAATCGTGTGCCACTAAATAATAAAAAATATTAAGACAAATAACACGTAAGAATACAAAATTGGCGTATGTAACAACTGCGCAACTAATAAAACAACACTTAGGAGTATTGAACAAAATACATTGATAAGAAATAAACGCCAGTGAAAACATTTACATACAATTCAAGCGTGGCGCCCAGAAACAGACACTTCATAATCGTTTAACATCGAAATCTTGACACGACCAATGTGAAGTGAAAGTCCCAGACCATCAAAAAAAAAAAAAAAAAAAAAAAAAAAAACTAGCAGAACTCTTTACATACTCAAGCGTAAAAATTTCAATGGTTCACTAAGAGCATTGATAATATTTAATGAAAATAATTAAGTAAAAAAGTAAAAAAATTAGAGATTGAAACGATGAGTGTGCATAAGTGGAGAGAAAAAAAAAATTTTGTAATCTTCATAGAATGCTTGGTAGCCTAAGAAATTAAAAAATTCACTACAAGCATTGGTTACAAAAAAAGTTTAAAAAAAAATTTAACGGAATTCAGATTTGCAAATTAAAATTTTATAAATTAACTAATCGTATAAATGAAGAAAAAAAAAAAATTATAACCTGCAAGAATGCTGAGTAGCCTAAGGAATTTTAAAAGAAACTTCACTACGAGCATTGGTTACAAATAAAATTAAGGAAAAAAAAATTACTGTGATTAAATTTAGAATCGCAAACTGTGAGTGCGCATGTGATCAGTATGCACCCCCACTGTTTACAAATGCAACACAAAAAAAAACATGCCATTCCCTGCGCAAACGATTTGCTGCATGCCGCAAACGCCAGCACAAGAGATAGAATGAATTTAAGATAAAAAAAAATTTTGCAAATCCGATTGTAAAAAAAAAATAACTATAACGATTAATATTGCTTAAAAGAAACTTTAAAGAGAAAAAAAATTTCTTCCACATTCAATACATTTGAATTTCCATTTGAGAAATGAATTCCAGAAATCACAAGTGCAGTTGAAAATTTCAGAAAAAAAAAATTAAAACATAAAATTGATATGCAACCCAAGTCATATGAGGCGATACATACAGAGTAAAGTAATTTAACTAAAAGAAAATTATTGCAAGTGTTACACAGAATTAAACAGTTTCCAATATAAAAAAAAATATCGCTTAACTAATCAACATAACTTTTTAACAATCCTCGTAATACAATGTATCCACAAGTCCAAATAATATAAAAAAAAAACTAAAATTGTTTCACTATACGCGCAACAAATATACAAACACGGAAAAAAAAAACACAAGATCCTCGATTTACAACAATACCGGTAACTCAATTCATCGAAAATCCTCTACTAATAACTCAAGTACAATTCTATAACAACAACCTAAAATTCTCAGTAACCTTAAAATGATTCCTCGATAATCCAAATTGCAAATTGCCTTTACCTCAGATCGTTCATCTTATGCCTCAACAACACTAACTAAACTCATCTGCTACTACCGAATAATCAATTGACTGCTCCACAATACCATTAACTAAAACCTTCTTTGCTAATCAACTTATTTACAAAAACCTCACATACTCAATAACACTAACTAGGCTCATCTGCAACATCCAAATAATTAATCGACTTTTCCACAATACCAATAACTAAAACCATCTATGCTCATCGACTTATTCACAAAAATCTCGCATAATCCTCAACTTTCCTAAATGCATCTCAAAACCTTCCTAAATATACCACACAACCATTAATTCAACTTATCCATGTTCATCAACTATTTACTCGGAACTGTACCAAATCATTAACTCAAATTATCCTATCTACATCAAAACAACTTTCTCAATTATACCGTATAATTATATCAACTCAATATTCCCCTTTGCCCAAAATCCGTAACTCAAAATATCCTTCTGTACATCAAACAATTTTCTCAAATAAACCATGACTTTCCCTTCAATTCAATTATCCATTTCTATAAAAAACAACTATCGAATAAACGTACACTTTGAACACAAACTTAACTATCTCCATAAAAAAAAAAAAAAAAACTTCCCAACCATTCAACACATTCATCAGTGCAAACTTTATCTATCTCCTTCAAATAACTGTCTCAAATATTCCACGAAATCTCTAACTCAAACTTATGTAACTCCTTACAAGTAGTGAAACAACAACAAAAAAAAATTCACACCCAATCCTATTCCAACATTTCCAAATTCGCATAGCAACAGCACCGTAACGTAAAACAGGAAACGAGGGGGGAAGAAACGAAAACCCATCGGAAAAATTTTGCTGAATCTCTGTCGCGACAGCAGTGGGGAAAAGGGAAGACCCCTCCTAAGGCGGCAAGAAGCCGACATCCAAAAATTCCACCCCTGAATTATGCTGCCCGCGGGGAGGAGTCCCTGCGAAAAGGAGTAACCAATAAACAGAAATTCCAATCAACAAACAGTGTCCTGTCCTATACCGGATGGCGTGCAGGGGGGGGGGGATACGACGAAAAGGGGTGCGCTCTCCCCACGTTTTCGAAACGAATGGACGAAACATTTTCACACCATTAGCTGACCAACAACAACAAAAAAAACTTTTTACCAAATAACAAGCAGAACTATGTACTAAAATCCAGAACAAAAAATTAGATCAACATCAACACTCAATTAAATAATCTACCCGCACTGACATAATTCAACACATGCAAGCCTAGCCCCAACGAGAGAAAAAAATACAATATCGACCGACCAAAAAAATCAAAATTCTTAGTAGTTTAGCACACAACCGAGACACACTTATTGACTGCAAATTCATTTAACAACCACAATTAATCTAAACCAACAGAAATACTATCTCGACAAACAAAACCTTCAATTCAACTTATAAACCAGTTTAGCACACAAGCGAGACACAATGATTGACTGCACATTAATTTAAGAACCACAAGTAACCTAAACTATCAGAAATACTATCTCGACAAACAAAACCTTCAATTCCTAGTACAGTTTAGCACAAGCGAGACAATGATTGACTGCACATTAATTTGACAACCACAATTAATCTAGACCCACAGACATACTATCGAGACAAACAAAACCTTCAATTCCTAGTACAGTTTAGCACAAGCGAGACAATGATTGACTGCACATTAATTTAACAACCACAATTTTAATCTAAACCACAACAAAAAAAATTCCAAATCTATAGCAAAACAAACAACGCAGAATTTAGATGAGCATTAAAACACTTAACAGAAATAGCCGCAAATTTTAAGTCAAAGTTAGCAATCATCTCACATAAAAAAAAACAACATGCGCGAGAAAAAATTATTAAAAAATATTAAAGTTTCAACCTAATATCTTATAGAAAATATTCAAACAACCATCTCTATCCATATCTTAACAAGCATAAATTCCAATGTTATCATCATTTAGTAATACACAACCACTTAAAATTGATACACCAACACAATTTAGCAATAAAATTGATTCTAACAAAATGCTGCTACCAAAAAATTAATCTTCTACGCAAAATTAAAATTTTAACCAGAAAGTACAGTTATAAACAATCAATTCAGCATAAACTAAACAATTCAATAAAGGAACCTTTTATATGAAAAATTATTGAAATTCTAGATAATAATCACAAAACAAATTATGTAATAGGAAAAAAAAAAATTTAAAATATGTATGTATCATAACAACATTCAAATTTCATGACAGGTGTCCAGAGACCCCAAAATTTGACCTTTGTCACAAACATAAATTAAAGCTTAAAATTGTTAAAATTAAAATTGACGTACGTACATCATTATCATTGAATAACACTTGCATTACAAATTTATTTAAGATATTGCACAAAACACACAGCATGAAAATATTTTATCTAGAGTTAAAATTGATATTAACCACAAACAACACTATGTCATTTAAGCATAAAAATCAAGACATAAAACAAACTGCATAAAAAAAATTTAACTGGAATTCATTAAATAACAGGAAATCATTAAATAAATGAGTACAAAATTTGATATAACTAAAAAAAACATAAAACATAGCATGAAACAAGGTGCAACTATGAGACAGGTATCATTCAATGCGTGCTCTCGAAATGACGAAGCGTAAAATTGTAAAAAAAATTAAGTCTCCTCAAATATTTTAGCGCGGAATTGTATTAACGAGCCGAATTACCTGCACGAGCTCTTAAATTTAAATGAAACTTTTAACTAATCGTCTCTCGCGTAAATACATGCATAGAGAAAAAAAAATTCACATCAATATTGAAAGAGAAAAAAAAAAGAGCACAAGTACCTGCGTCATCGTTGCACCTCGGACTCTCTGACAAAACTGCAAGAAAAAAAAATTCACAGTATCAAATTCAAGCAATACATAAAATACACAGTAGCACACGAGATGAAAATTTGTCCTGATGATCCATCAAGAAACGTTTACAAAAAAAAAATTGTAAAAAAAATTTCTAACTCAAAGGATGTAAAAAAATTTTTTCTAACGACCAAAAAAATTTTAAGATTCTGGTCAACTGGCACCATTATAATGCTACAAAGAAAAAAATTTAAATCCTGGTCACTGCACCAATATAATGCAACGCCCGGTTAACTTAATGTTAAATTGATTCATTTATTTCGTTATCCATTTTATAATACCCAGGTTCTAATTTGTCATTTGGCGTCACACTATAGTTTACATTTAAACATTAGATCTTTTAAAGACAAATAAAACAGGACACTAAATTAAAAAGCCGTTCTTTAAATTAACACTTAATTTATTTACAAAACATTTAAATTACGTTAATTACTAAAGATATACATGATTACTTAACTGAATTAGGATCTGAGAGAGAGAGAGAGGAATCTTGGTGTGCCATCTCGGGAGTCTCCAACCTCGGCAATTTGTCAAAGGGTCGTCAGACCAAAATCGGTGATAAAATTTGTGTCAGAGAGTGTCTAAATTCGTCGTGCAAGCGCTTATATTTCGCGGCGGTTTACCTGTATTCTGGAGAGGACTCTTTCTCTCGAAACACAATCAGCTTTTCTGATTGGTCTGAAGTCAGCGGAGGGATATCTTCCCGCGGTCCATAACTCACCCAAAACGCGGGAAATTCCCAAAAAACATCCCATACCATGATGTATTTATGGGTACATTGCCTTCTTCCAGGCGTGGGAAATGCGTCACCCTTTTTCGGTGGGGTGAGAGGCACTCCCAGAAATTCCTCGGCTTGTAAACAACAACAGGGTCTGTATACAAATTACTGTTGTAATCCTTATGGAAAGGCGGCCCCCATCACTAGTGAATATGCTTTCTTTTTTGCTTTTGTTTGTAATGGTTATTATTTTCCACAATTCCTGCATTATTCTTACATTAAAAGCGTAATGCATTTAATATATTTCATTATTCTTCACATTTATTTTATTAAACTTTAAATAAAATTGTATATCATTTATTTTTTTATGTGTGGATAAAGCTACGCATTACAATTTTTTAAAATAAGCCCCTATATCAAATGGCAAAGAACTGTACAAGACATATTTGGGGAAATATCCTATCATTGTACGGGGTTCTCTTACTTTAATTTTAAATTCACACACATACACATAACACATATAAATAATTTACAATACAGATGCTCTAGAGGTAAAAAGTTGCAAAAATTTGAGCAAGTCAAAAGTAATTGTTCGATTTTGATATTAGGAATACTTACTTGTTTGAAGATTACTGTTTTTCTGACATTCGGATATCTTCCCAGAGCAATTTCTCTTCTAGAGTCGTTTTTTAAATTATAACAATTTTGATATGTCTGTTATTATAGCAATTTGAATAAAATACATTCCTAATTCGAGGTACCCAACTGCCCGTTGAGAACTATTTGCTTTCACCACGAGATGAGTTAATGGATTTGAAATATTTAAAATGCTTACACACACACTTCTTTGATTTTAATTACACTATAGAAATTTTGAAAAATGGGAACCATCCAATTGACCCTGTTGATGATAATAGCATTCTATTTCACTTTTTAAATTTCTATACTATTAGCTCACACTCTCTTTTTATTTATTTATTTTGGTGGAATTTTCAATCTTTAATAAAATATATTTTCAAGCGGTCAATTCAGCTGAAATTTTATATGCATGATTATTTTGAATGACAATACAATACTTTAATTATAATTAATAAAAATTAATTGATTAAAACTAATTATTCAAAGAATTACAAATACAGCCACGTCGGCATCCTTTTTGGTGACTTGTGTCAAAACATGAAAAAGTTTTTTTTCTCACGTTTTAAAGCATTCAATTGCACTGAAATTTGTATACACGATTGTTTTGGATGACAATACGATACTTTAATGATAATTAATAAAAAGGAATTACCACTTTATGTGGTGATTCTGTCATATGTATATGCATATTTATATTAATTGTAACTATTTAATAAAAAAAAGTAGCTAAAATAAATTTTTTCTTTGTTGATCTAAGTGGGAATTGACATAAAATTTTTTCTTTTATATTACTTGTTTTATAAGGTATCCGAACAAGTTGAAAATGACCAAATTCGTTCAAGACTGATTTTTTTTGTTTCTTATTTTTTGTAATAGAGCTATCTTTTGGCTTTATAAAACATACCTTATTTTGTTTCTACACTACCTAGAGGCCAAGTTACAATAATTTTTATAAAGTTAGAAAAACCGGAAGTTGATTTACCAGAAATAGGTGTTTAAATTGCTTAAAATCTATCATGTCAAGTCTGATAACTCAAAATGTTACAAATATATTTTCTATAAAACTTTTTGAACCTGATATTTATGTTATTTTCTAAATGTGCTAAAAAAATATTTCTTATGTATGAATACTTTTTGAATTAGAGAGAGGTCTTGTTACTTAAATAATGGTCTCATAGAGAATGTCACATTTATTATTATGTTTACTCATTCAGATCTAAAATGCTCAAATTTTAATAAAACATTAAAATTTTAGTACATTTCCTAGAAAAGTGTGCATCTAATTTGTTTTAGTAGTACTCTTACTAATAAAACTTTATTAATTTTTTCTTTAACTGCTTTGAGGGATTTCAAAAGTATTGCTAAAATTGCCCTTGTAATTGTGATTCTTCTAAAATTTAGGTAATTTATTTTAAATATTGTTAGTTAAATATTAGTATTTATTGTTATTGAATCCTAAAAAAGTATTTATAATGTTTAAATATGCTATTTTGTTAGAAAGTACTTCCAAAACGTGTTTGGATACATTCGGAGGACATTTGAAGAAATAGAGATGTATAGAAAATTATATCTATGTATGAAAAATATTTTATATCTTATCGTTTTTAAGAGTTAGCCACTTGATTGCGTCGTCATGTTGACAAAATTACTTTAATTATTAATAAAAGTTAACAGACAAATTCTTATAAGCACACTTTTTATAATTTTGATTTCATTAAGTAGCAATTTGTATATGAAATGGTTTCATACGAAAACTCTTCCCAAATGGGTGTAAAACTGAACAAAAATTTCAAAGCTATTTAAATTTTAAGAATAAAATGATTTGGATTTTATTCCGAAATAAACGTATCAAAATTAAAAAAAGTCGCGTGTGAATTTATTAAAAAGTTTTTACTGGGAAATGTAATTTGTAGTGAAACTATCACATGGTTAAAAAATTACAATGGTTTAAATAGAATAATAATTTTCGATTTGTTAATGAACTAAAATAAGTAATATAAAAACAATTTTTTAAGTGAATTCCTACTTTGAATGTATGAATAGAAAGTATTTTATTACGATTGAAAAGGTGAATAAGATTATATATATATATATATATATATATATATTTAAATATATAATATCAATCATCAACAATCAATCACAATAATCAATTGAAAAATTGAAATATACGAATCTTAAAATAATAATTCCTATTTCAAAATATCAATGGTGAATATAAAAGATAAAATTACATCGTTTTAAAACAAATTATTAAAAAATTATAAAATAAAATAAAAATTTATAAAATATTCAGGGGCAACCTCGGATTAGGACCGATAAGTGGGGTTAAACTAGTTTGATGGTGCCAACCTCCCCCTATTGCTACTTTGTAAGTTAATCGGAAAATATCCAAATTTCAAAAATTTAAAAATTAAAAAATTAAAAAGTTAAAAATAATCCATTATACTTGAAAAATTAAACTATTCGCCATCGCATTCTGAACGATATTATAACATAAAAATATTAAAATTCAAAAATAATTTAGTGCATAATATAAGTGAACTATCGAACACCAAAGATGATGCACCCATCTTTAAAATAGTTGTATAGGTAGAAAAAATAGTTGTATATATATATGTATAAAAAAATATTTGAGATTCGAAAGTTCAAATTAAAATATATCTAAAATTCGAAAGTTCAAACTAAAAAATCCGAAAGTTCAAACTAAAAAATCCGAAAGTTCAAACTAAAAAATCCGAAAGTTCAAATTAAAAAATCCGAAAGTTCAAATCAAAAAATCCGAAAGTTCAAATAAAAAAAAACCGAAAGTTCAAATTAAAAAATCCGAAAGTCCAAACTAAAAAATATTTAAAAACCGAAGATTCAAATTAAAAACCCAATATATTCACAAATGAATAGCGTAAATCATTAAAATCTCACCCAAGAGCATCCTATTAAGAATTCAATCCATATCTATGGAACGACTTCTCATATTTAATATATCAATTACCACACCCATATTTTTGCTCATAACACCTACTAATGCCAAGTCAATCCAAACGATTCATAATCTGACACTAGAATTTAACCACTTGGCATTAGATGCAAACCAGACCGCATGCAAAAAGCTTGCTTGATTGGTCATAATCATTTGATTGGTGATAAATGTTTGATTGGACATAAATGTTTAATTGGTCCTAAATAATTATGATAATATATATATATATATATATATATATATATATATATATATATATATATATATATATATATATATATATATATTATATATGTATTATATTATATATATATTATATATATATATATATATATATATATATATATATATTATATATATATTATATATATATATATATATATATATATATATATATATATATATATTATATATATATATATATTATATATATACTAGCCGTTACCCACCCGCTTCACTGGGTATTTCACGATGTTGCACATATGTATACTGTTTACATATATATTAATTATTGATATCTAGCATTAAGAATTCGATTGTATTGAAAAATATATTTATAGCTGTTACACTTTCACCCCTTGATATAAAAAGAACATAAATTATAATATCTAATTTCTATTTATGTCTAAAATCGAAGTAGAAAGATTTTTTCGCTCACTTAACCTAATAATCAAGTGGATTTCCACCAAAGCAACTTTCAGTGGATCTCTACTCCATAAAATAAACATGCGTGCTGAATTTCAAGTCTAAATCTAACAGAGCAAAACGGAATTTTTATCATCAATACCTCGTTGACAGCATTCTTAGCGGATTCCAATTCAAAAAAGAGACATGCAAACCAAATTTTATTATTATAGTCTTAGCAGTTCAAAAACGGGAATTTTGTCTATCAATACGCCCCAATAACTTTCCCCGCTTCCCTGAGTTGATTTCCGTAAAATCCATTCTTAGTGGAACTCTATTCAACTAAAGAAAAGTTCTCAACAAATTTCAAGTAAGTGAGTTAAATTCAAAAACAGGAATTTTTCTATAACATGCCTTAATCTCTCGCAAAGTCACTCCTTTGGGGGTCCGTTTTCGCAAAAATCTTTGTAAAAGGAACTTTATTCCATGAACGAAACATACCTTCTAATTTTCAAGCAGGTGGTTCTAATAGTTGAAACGCGGAAATATTTATCTATTACGCCCTTAATCCCCCTCAGTGACCCTTGGGGATCAATTTCCCCCAAAACTATTTTGTAGCGGATCTCTACACCATGAAAGGAATTACTTACCAAATTTTAAGACTGTACGTCTAATAGTTTAAAAATGGAAATAATTATCTATAACGCCCCTTAAGTCCCCGCAACGTCACTTAGGAAACGATTTACACAAAACCCATTTTATGACAGATCACTACTCAGTGAATGGAATCTGCTAACTCAATTTCAAGATTTTACGTCTAATAGTTTATAAAAGGAGTTAATTGCGTATAACTTCCCTTAACTCTCCACAACGCCACTTGGGGTCAATTTTCACAAAACCTATTCTGTAGGGGATCTGTACTTTATGAAAGGGATCCACTTATCAAATTTCAAGACTGTACGTCTAATAGTTTAGAAATGGGAATAATTATGTATAACGCTTCTTAAGCCCCCGCAACGCCACTTAGGAAACGATTTTCCCAAAACCCATCTTATAGCGGATCTCTACTCAAAGAATGGAATCTGCTTACTCAATTTGAAGATTTTACGTCTAATAGTTTAAAAAAGGATTTAATTGCCTATAACGCCCCTTAATTCTCCACAACGCCACTTGGGGGTCAATTTTCACAAAACCCGTTTTGCAGCGGATCTGTACTCTATGAAAGGAATCCGCTTACCAAATTTCATGACTGTACGTTTAATAGTTTAAAAATGGAAATAATTATGTATAGCGCCCCTTAAGCGCCTTTAACGCCCTTGGAGGTCGATTTTTGTAAAAATCATTATGTAGGGAATCTCTACTTTATGAAAGAAAAAAATCTGTGTACCAAGTTTCACGACTTTACATCTAATAGTTTAGTGAAGGAAATAATTATCTGTAACACCCCTTAAACACTCGTAACGTCCTTTGGGGTTCGAACTTTGCAAAATCCGTTCTTAGCTGACGTCTACACCATGAAGGAAACCTACCTCCTAAATTTCAAGTTTGTAGGTTTAATACTTCCGGAGATATCGTGATTAGTCTGTCAGTGAGTCAGTGAGTGAGTCGCTTTTCTCCTTTATATATATAGATTATATATATGTGCATGCATATCTTTGCGAAGATAACTCGCGTCTAACTCTTCTACTTGAAACAACGAACTATACGTCACAGCCAAAGCACTGGGGGCGACGTCTAGTGTCTTGCGTCAAAAGTGAATTAAAACCTACATAGAAACATTCGACGACGGCGTCATTCGATATATTAGGATGGACTGACGATAGTGACGACGCGTGTCATGGGGAAGGGGTGCGGTGAAAAGCGATTACATGTGGCTGAGAGATAGAAACGGTGCCTAAATCCCCGTTAATCAATTCAGAAAGATTTTTAAAAGGTTTTTTTTTGATAAAATAAATAATATCTCTGTATGGAACTAAAGAGCCGCAGCTTCACATCCAAAGAGCCGCAGGTTGCTGACCCCTGATTTAGGTTGATAATAGTCATCAATTGCATTTTAATCATTATTAAAACTTGTACAAAAAAATTTCACTCCTCATAAATTTATATACCGGAGGCTTTGTGGGAACATTGATTCTTAAGGAGTAAACTCCAAAAAACTTTTTCAAGATATTTCATAATTTGGGAGGAATAGCATATATATCCTTTTAAAACCATAATTGCTGACATCCGTTTCTAAACTACTTTAAGATCTTCGTTATTACCTATTCCGATCAACAATTCTGCTTGTAATTTGACATTTTTGCTTCAATGTGACAATATAAAATCATTGCTTACTGTGGTATTGCAATGTTAAAATGATTCTCAAACCTAGTTTCAAAATCTGAATAAAGGGCATTTAAAGGCTGAACCTAAGTTAAAACGTCATTTTTCTGGCAGATTGTGTGTGACAGATTGAGAAACTGGAAAAATTGCTGACATCCAAAATTATACTCCTTTAGTTTAATTATGGCATAAAATGCTGAAATTATGTTCCTTGTTTTAAGAAATTTTATGCCGCCACCTTATAATTGCAAATTAACTTTATTACGCTTATAAATAAATCGGTTCAATAGGTAAATCTGGTTTCCACTTGATTAAATTTTCTTTTCTAAAATCAAGGTCAAGATCTTGTTTACAGAGAGCCACTATCGTAGACCCCCATTTACACCTCATGGACCCTCAAATTATTTTATCACTGACGTGGACCCCTTTCAGGTTGTCATAGTCTCCTGGGGGTCCATATAGACCACTTTGGGGGTCACTCGTTTAGCCCAACGAAAGCATCTTGACATCCCGCCAAAAGGCAAAATTGTTAAAAATAATGAAATAAAAAGGAAATTAGAAGAGTTTTTTGTATGAGCAGGGAGTAAAAAAACACTTCATATGCTTCTGGAAAGTACAAAAAAAATTAAACAATAAAAAAATTACAAATTTTTACTTTAAAGCCAATTTTCTAAAAGTGTGATATTTTTCACTTTATGTACCTTTTTCTCAAAAACTACTTATTATACCATCCTCAAAATTTCAGTAAATGGACTTTTAATATGTTAATACATTTAAACGGAGGGATAGATCTAGATATATCTAGCAAACTTGTTTAGATATAACTTCTTTAAACTAATTTTAAGAGAAAAAATTGGCCAATTTTTAAAAAAAATTCATAATTACTTTAATTTTTAGCAAAACGACAAAAACTTTAATTTAACTGTTACTGATAGTACACATGACTTACTGTAAAAAGTTTATCCATGAGAAGTAAGTAGTTTTTGAGGAAAAGATACATAAACTTACGCAATTTAACATGGGCTCCTATTGATATGCACGAGCTCCTTAAGTAATTAACTAGCAAATAACTTACTATTCATTCTATAAATATTTGTCAGATGATATTCTAAGTAAAGACATTCCTTACATTGAGTAGAAATAAAAAAATAACAAAATAATAAAAACTTTTCAAGCGACGTTAATGAAAAATCAAATCAAATCAATCGAAGCGTTTCGCCTTTCTATTACAAGTGCAAATTGCTAGACAGAGTAAATGAATTAAATTTGAATGGTTTTTATTAAAGTTAAAAATTAGTTAGTTGCACAATAGCTACTGATGGTGCTGGAACAGAAAATAACTTTAGATAAAAGAGAATCTCATATATTGATTTTCATTGGCTAAAATTAATTAAAATTCCTGAAATCTGCTTTTCAAATCATATTGAAAACTCTTTTGAATTATTTTTCCAATTGCTTAGAAATGAAAAGAAGATTAATTACTGACATCTTTTTTTTTTAAAAAAAAGTTATCCAGTGTCAAAAAGGAAGGAAGCTGTCAAAAGGGGGGAAACGATAAAACATTTTCAGTAAGGTAAAAATTAGTTTCTACATATTTTTTTCTTCAGAAATGTTTTAAATTTTAGTGTAAATACGCGTAATTAAATTTTCTGATGCTTTTCGCAACTAAAAAACTAAATCTGTGGAAAATTTCCTTTTAAGTTTTCCTTTAATTTTCTTTTATATGTATTGAAGTACTTTTAAGAGTGGCGTGGTTGGTTTACCGCTGGCATTCTGCACCTAAGGTTGCGCGTTCGAACCCGGACCAAGTCGTGGATTTTCATGATGGCCATGTCGTATGACAGTGTTCTTAAGCTGTGGGTTGAGCCCCTATGGGGGGCGCGAGCATATCGAAAATAAAAGGTTAAAAAACTAATATTCTGGAATGAAGTATAAAACAAAAAATAAATTTCTGACATAAAAAATACAGATTTACAGTGATATGATTTATATATATCATTTGGTGTAAAACTGTCATCAAAAATAAAAGATTCTACTTTGAACGCTAATTAGCTATCTTTGATAAAAAAATAAAACTAAAAAACTAAATAAAAAAATGATAACTAAATAAAAAATATTTTCTTGGCTTTGCTGTAATCCTATGATGAGAGATTTTTTTATTACGTTTCTTTTAACCTAAAATAATACTTTTGCTGACCTTCGAACTTACTGGTATGGTTATCTGCGTCCCTTTTTTACAGTGAAGTTGTAAATTATATAATTCTGCTGCGTTGTTTTCAATGTGAAAGAGTTTTATGATATATGGATAAGCATATTGAGCACTTTGAAGGTTTATTTGGCCAAGATTTATTTTTATGAGTATTCTGAAACATATAATACATAATGAAAAACGTTTTACATAATTATTTTTTTGAACTTTTTCCATTTTTTTATATTGAATACACTATAAACGTATACAAGTGATGCGCATAGTCATCCCAGAATCACGAAGTTGTTAATTCTGGGAAAACTGTTTATTTGAGAATCCTTCAACGTGGAACTAAAATGAATTGATCACATATCTTCTTTTTTGGGAGTGGCAAACATTTTTTTAGAATCTTAAGCATGCATCTCTTGAACATGCTGTATTTTCCCTTATGAATAAATTAGTGATTTTAATTGTGATGTTGTACGACTGATTATGGTTTATAAATGTAAATGAGGAGAATATAAAAAGAGAAATGAGCATCTGTGATCTCTCTGAAAGGAAATTGAAACTGATCAAACAAGGTAAACACTTGCTGAAATAATGCGTATCAATCATGATAGCGAAAGTAAATTTAAGAAAAGCCATGAACATGAAAAGGAAAATTTTCAATAGCTACCTTAAGAACTCCATCAAGAAAAATATGAAGCCATAAGTGTACCGCAAGATGCACTTCACCCTGTCAAAAAGACACAAGCAAGAAAAAGTTCAACAGGATATTTGTAGATCATCAAAGGATATTAAAGTTACAGTAACGTGAACAAAATGTGACAGGTTTGCTTGCAAATAACTTTCCTGTAATAGTGAAAAGTGCATGTAATTTATGTCGTTTATAAAGGTCACGCACATTTGGAACAATTTAGTTCAGTTTTATTGGATTTTTTCTCAAATTATAATTGAAAAGTCCTTGAAATAGGTAAGTAAATTTTCTCTTAGTTAAATTATTCACTGAAATTGTAACTTATCGTGTACATTAAAAATAATTATAAAAAAAGAATTGGGGTGAGTCGATCCGCGCGACCATTAACGTTACTATCTAGGGCACACCTGATCCTGGGCTAAGGCATTTTGAAGTTTTCTTGCTTTAAATATCAAAAATAACACAAATATTCTTCATTGGAATTTTACATTCTTTTTTTATTTAAGATTAATTCTAAATGCTCATTCTGCGAGGCTTAAAATTACAGTTTGTCCAAAACCATTTATAATATAAGCATTTATTTCAAAAAATCATTTTACATTTTTGTATACATTGTCATGCACTTGGCTTTACTCTCCTTACAATTAAACTATTATATCAAGAATAATGTATTATCATTTAAAAAAAAACTCGTGTTAAGAGTGGGTACTTCAGACAGTATAGGAGCAAGTTTAATAATTATTAGTGACTTCCATGGGCTTATCTTTCAGAGCAAAGCTTTTCAAAGGAAGGCTAAAAATTAGAAATTGACACTCGGAGTTATTTTTTTATATTTAGCTGAGATCTATAGCTGAGATCTGTCTTCAAAGAAGCCATCGCAGAAAGTTCGGATTCACAAAGGTATAATGTTGAAAATGGTAATAGTATACGAAATGCTTCTATTTTTAATGCAGAAAATTCAGCATCCACCTCTATCCAGAATTCAAAGAGGGAGTATTACAAAATTGCCCTTTAATTTCGTCACTGGATGTGGAATGTATGAAGATCTCTTTTTTCGCCGTTGAGGGCCCTTCTGAAGTATTAGAAATGGATCCCTAACCCATTCGTAACTTCGTATCAGTTTGCCCTCGTCTGTGTACTTGTTGATGCTTTATTACTGTCGAATGCTCGCTGGGATTTAAAAATATATCTATCATTTTTTTTTGTTTTAATACACTGCTTTAAATACTTAATACCGTGAATTAAAATTATCGCGTGAATTATGAAATGCACATTCAAGAGAGATTCGGTAGCTAATTGACTCTGCCAAGACTGACTGGAATTGTACGAGGTACAGCATTTTTACATGTTTTGTGCAGACGTCCGTTAGGTTGCACTGGCTCACGTGAACGTTCGCGAGAATGACAGATGTAATGGATATGATAGAGAGCAACATAGATGAGACTATTTTTAATAACATTTGTACTTTAAGAAATGGATGATGAAGGAAATAAATCTTTAACCCTCTAACTGGATACCTTCCTCCTGAAAAGTTATTCCGAAAGCGTTTTACTCTTATATTGCTATTCCCTTCAAAAATGCAACAGACTTCAATTCTTTCCCCCTTGGGAGGTCGAAAGAAAAAAACTTTATGACTTTGTTCGGCGTATTTGATCATTGAGAACCAGAATAGCAATCGTTTACAGCTAGCTGTTAAGTTGCCTTGGGCAATCTTGTATGAAAACCGTAGTTCTTTCTACTATGTCGTTTTCCCCATAGATTCAGTCACAGTAAATTTAAAACAAAATGCAGGGTACAAAAAAAGAAATAAATGGCGTGTTAAAAGTTGAAAAATAGTTATATTTTCTTCAAACAAAATTTATTTTTCTGTCATTTTTTAAAAATTAAAAAAAAATATTTTGGTATTGCAATTTGAACCAGAAAAAAGCATCCTGTATTCATTTTTGAATATGAGAGTAAGAAAACGTGCTCACTTTCATGTTTTTAAAAAAAGTTATGAGGAAAAAAGAGTAAAGGCCCTATCTTTTTTTTTAAACAATAAGACATAAATGGTGCATATTTATGAAATAAAACAGATATTTCTCTATTCAATTATATTTTTAATTTAGAATAACATAAAAAATGATTTCAATATACTTTTAATTTATTTAAATTTAAATCATATAAATGATATTTTTATGTTAACTGAATATTTTTCGGAAAAAATCTAAATTTTCATTCATAGTGCTCTCCTTTTCGAACTCCTTGTATTAAATAAAAATATCTTTTCTACATCGGCATTTGTGATGGACATAACACACATTCAGTCAATAATTTTTAATTTTTATGGGGGATATACTTCTTCAAATGCGCATGACAGTACTTCTAACCATTTTCTACTCAAGTTAAATTTCTAATCTTTATGTTTCTTTTATTACAAGGAAAAATGTCACACATCGATAACTACATTTTCACACAATTCAGTCATTACAAATTCTTTTGTGAGAATAGTTCCCCCTAATTAATTTTGTTTTTCAAAACAGTACACTTAAAACAATTTTGTTCAGTGAAGTTAACCGACAGTTCCACAATGTATTCATACCAAATTTTAAAAACAAATTTAACACTTGGAAATGTATCCAGTATTAAATTTTTCAGTATGCACAAATATTTCCTGCTGTAGGGAAGATATAGTATGAGATGTGGTGTGCGGTTGTGAAAGAATGTTTTCGTACGTGTAGACTATTTTTGAAAATTTAAATATCACTGAAGCTGATCATATAACTGCAAATGAGCCTTATTTTAATGTGTGCTGGTATCAAAGTAAAACACTTTACAATATTAAACAGCCTATGGAATTATACTCAATATCAAACTATTCACAAAATGTGGCTTAGAACTTCTATTCAAATTGTAAAGAAACTGAAATATAAATATATCTTACTACAGTCAAAAATATTCATAATATGTAAATATCCTATTCCTTCACTTATTTCAGTACATTTTAAAAACTGTCGCTGAATGCAATTTTTTATATTTATAAACGAAGCATAGAAGCTCACACAGTCGTAAAAATGTCTTTATCATTTTTAAATATACCACTATAAAACGTATATGGATTGTAAGATCAGTTCTAAAATTCTAAAACCTTTTAGATGAGCAAAAAACATGTAATTTTAGATTGATCAAAATTTTAATATAATACACAAATATACATGTTATTAAGCAAATACATTTGAAAAATCAAACTTCCTTCTGAAATAAACGTAATTGAAAGAAAAATGTTTAATTGCAAATAAGTGGAAATACATGTTTATCTAAGGGGTATCCCCAAAGTGAGGCAATCCTCAAACTTAAAACTCAAACTCAGTGCACAACAATCCATGAGGGCCAGGAACTACTATGTCTATCCCAATATACGTGACCATTGGGCGCTGAGGTGCATGAACAGATGTACCGATTTGGTGGTCTGTTTGAAGAGAGACCTTTAGTGTTTAAGACCTTAAGCAAGCTTGGTACTCATTTATTGACACAATATAGCGGGGATGAAAGGCAGAGTCGACCTTGCTCAGGCCGTTAATAGAACCCAAAACCAGTGGTGTGGAAACACTATACACTACCACTCGACCCTATTCGGTGAAAAATAAAACTTAATGCTAGAATCTTATATAATTCCCTAATGAATGAGGGAGTTTAAACTTTATCTTTCATGTAAACTGTTTAGACGGAAATGGTTAATTATGAACATTTCACAAGTTGCATAAATTAAAATTAACTGTTATAGTTTACATAAATTTTTAAGAGTGCAAAAAAGTATATTTTGGCTGCACGAATTAATTTTAAAAGGAATACGGTTACGAAAAAGTAGTACAAATCTATCTAAAGTAGGTTTGGTTATCTTACATATTGTCAAAACACAACAATGCATTGGAAGCCAATTCCACAATTCGTTGTTATAAAAATATATGGAAAATTACAAGATTTATTTTTGCATTTGTAATTTATAAATATATAATTTTTCCTGGGAACTTTAAAAGTTAGAGCGGCATCCATCAAAACCGCGGTTCTCTCTCTGTTTTTCCAGATCGCCACTGACTAAGCCGGCTCTGCCATAGTAAGTGAAAATGCCGGATTTTGTTTGTCTGCAGACTGCATTTTTCATGTATTTTAGATGGTCGTTTTATATTTTCTACATCAATATTTTAATGTCTGAATTTAAAATTACATAAGATTCTTGACATTCGCATCAATGACCATTATAATTTTTATTAGTATATGAATGTGTTATCAAACGAATACATGACTATTATTAACATATTATATTAACCATTTAATTAATATTAAGTATAACATAATGCACACAAATTTTCTGAACTTTAAAATAAATATTTCGAAAACTACTTCAGATATACTGAAAATTTTTCATTCCTACCCTTTAGCTTCTCAGTTTGGCTTCTATGTAAAACTTTATTGTATATTCCTCGGTTTTTTTAGTATATTTTTTGCTCTTAGCATGCATTTTCAACTGAATTGTATGAAATCTTCAAAATATATTAAAAAATACCAAAGAAGCTATATAATAAAATTTGAAATTTATATTATACTGAAAGAGTTGCTAGAACTTATGGTAAATAATTTTTAACTTTGGTTACATTTTTTTTTCGAAATTTCAAATGGAATTTCTAACATAAAATTTCTAGCTTTATACGGTCGAGATTTCAAAAAATATCCAGATTTTAATTACTTATTCAGTTAGCCTTGAAAAAAAGGAAAAATGTTGAGGTATTTTGCATAAATAGATATTTTTGAAGAATAATTCGAATGTTTTTGAATAGCTCGAATTTAAAATTGATTTTTATGTTTATTTATATGCATAAATGTCTACTGTAAACGTTTCCGTATATTTTTGATTACCATTTATTCAAACATTCAAGTTATAAAAAAATGTGGGAAAATCTTCATTCATGTTGTCTTTGATGTAAACTGAAGTTCAAGCACTTAAAATTCAAATATAATTCGGTGTATTTTATCAATATATAACTAGGCACTGTACGTAAACTTCCCTGAACACTTGGTCTTCGAAATCTAAAAAAAATTAATAGATCTTATTTAGTTTTTTTTGTTATTATTTTTATCAAAGTGTAAGAAAATGTTTCAAATTATTTGATGGAGTTTAAATTTATTCATTTTTAGTGGTTGGAAAGTTGAAAAGATTTCAAATTTTAAAGTGTTTGTGTTTTATTATATTTTTTTTGGGGGTGGGGCATCTTATAATGAAATAATCATGTTTCAAAAACTGAAAGCATTGATTAAGATAAGAAAAATGAAGCGAAAGAATTCACTTTAAAAAAGATAATTTGTCTAACTATATAAAATAGCAGATTGCCCTGACACGCCCCAACTTGTTACAGTTTGAAATTAATATGAAACCAAAAGGGAATTGTAACATATTTTACTTATGCGTTGGTACTTTTGAAAACTTTTAAAATACAAGCTAGCAAACAAACACTTCTTGGGTTCTAAAGAATTTTCTCCCCGAATTTTTACGATTGCCCTAGGGTCAAAACACGGGGTTCCCTGCGAGCCATAAAAGTCCTGCTGTGTTGCTTCCTCCGTCCCTCATTATCTTTCAAGATGTTAAACCTTAAAAGGGGGAAAGGATTTCAGAAAAGTGCGGGTAATCCGCTTTTGAAAACGTTACTTGAAGGCAGAAAAATCAGTGTTTTCAATTTTCGTGCTATCCGGTTAGAGGGTTAATTAAATATCATTTATGGATCTGTTTCAATTTAAAAATTAGAGAAAGAAAATTAACATAATTAACCTATTACTTAAAATATGTATTACTTAAGAGTAACATACATAAAAAATTTAATACTTATCTTACTAATGTGTACGATTTATAATTAAGATCATAGTATAGCTTTAGCGCCAAAGTCATTATTATTGCATTCAATATATTATTATTATATAAGGGGGGCGATAAATATATGATTGAAAATTGGGTCGCCAGTATTGAAAGTTTGAGGAGCACTCTCATATGATTATACGGCATGAAAAAAACCCCTAGAGTGTCTATTCTGGCTTGGATTCTCTCGGCAAAATAAAATCCTCAAATTCGTATCGTCAAGAGCTCAGGTTCCTCCCTCTGCAGGGGAGACTGACATCAAAATTACTTACGGCGATTCGTTAATTACGCCTATTAAGCCCAAAATTAATTACGCCTATATGGCGCCACAATAAAAAAGAGGTTCCAGTTTCCCGGGAATGTACTACGTCTGCAAAGGTTAAGTACCAATGCACAGTCCCATGAGATAGAAAAATAATTGCACTAAATATATGTAATTAAATCTCATAACAATAAAAATAATTCATTCAAGATTAACATCTAGTTAGAATATAAAAAAAAAACAGCTATTTTGCTTTATGTTACCACTTTTTTGTGAAGGTACGCTGCTAATGAAAGAAAAAAAATGAAATTATAACTCAAGAAAGTTTAACTGTTACCGAAAAAAATAGATCAATTTAGTTTAGAGCTGCACAAAATCTGAAGATGAGGATAGTTCAGAAAGGAATTGATTGAGGCTATTTTGTTGAAAACTATTTGAGGCTGGATCTTCACCGCGAGAGCATTATGGATTTGTTTAAATTCTATTTAAATGTATAGCGTCAATTCCCTTTCAACAAATCTCTCTAGGGAAATCTATTTTATGAATTATTTAATTGATTTGTGCCAGGACTTCGCCTTATAAGGGAACCGTGATATATGCAAATCAGATTTGCTATTTAAATGGATGTTAAGATTGTAATCATGAGGAGAGGTTTTGTGGTTGTAGGTGAAAAGATTGAATTTAATATAAGTTATTAAAATTGGCATGTTAGATTTAAAATTCATGAAGGTCATTGTATATATAGTGTTAGGACTTATTTTAAATTAACACTGCTGGCCACCATAAATGCAACACCTTGAAAGACAAGAGATAGAACATATAAATTTATTTTGTAGAAAACATGTTGATCAAGTATCAAATGATTAAATTTATAGACTTCTGGGAATTGTGGTTCCTGCCAGAATCAGTAGCCACAGTAGCCGCCATTGTTGGATATCACCGCTGCCACACGCCTAGTCATTGATTCAAAGAGACTTTGGATGTGTTCTTGGGGTACAGAAGACCAAGCAGCTTCCACACGTTGCCAAAGTTGTTCTGGTGTGGCAGCTGGGGGTGTAATCTGGATCAATCGTTAAGCAATTATGGACCACATGTTTTCTATAGGTGAAATATCCGAAAAGTGAGCTGGCCTGGGAAGCAATTCAATTTGGTGATTGACGAAGAACCTTCAGGAAATGCATGCCACGTGTGGTCACGCATTTTCCTGTTGAAACATGACTGTGGCCAAACCCTGAAGGTAAGGAAGGACAACTGCCTCCAACACCTCATAGATGTAGCGCTGGCTGTTTAAAGTACTGGAAATGCGTACTAGAGGAACGCGAGAGTGATATCCAATACCACCCCATACCATAATACCCGGTGCAGGACCAGTGTGGCCGTGCATAATGCAGCTGTTTAGCATCCTCTTTCCACGGTGTCTCCAGACTCGAATCCGACCATCATGGTGTTGCAGACAAATGCGTGACTCGTCAGTAAATACAACTTCATTCCATTCTGCCACCCACATCCTTCTTTCGTCACACCATTGGCGGCAGAGACGTCTGTAGCTCTGCGTCAAAGGTAAAATAAGCAATGGATGTCTTGCGGACAGACCACTCTGCTGTAAACGGCGTCGAATGGTACGCGCAGACACTGAATGATGCGTTACAGACTCAATAGGCTGTGCTATGTTTCGTGATGTGACTGAGCTATCCGTCACTGCCATGCGCACAATTTGTCTGTCCTCACGTGAAGTGGTGCTCTGAGGTGGATGCGATAGACCACGTCGGTCCGTCGTACCCTCCTGTATTCAACGATCACATATCCGCATTACAGGTGTTTAGCTTCGTCCAACACGACTACCGATTTCCCTGAAAGATAATCCACAATCTCTGTCGAACTCGGACACTTGATCAAAAGCTGATCATTATTTTCTACGAGATATAACTGATCGTTTTTTGTAAAAACCGCAAGAAAAACACAATTGCCGAAATTGAAATCCTCGAAATCTCCAAGCCTTAAATAGAGCTTTGAGGTGGTACCACAGACGCTCGTGATGTGTGTCTGTGCTGAAATTCTAATCATTTGCACACACACACATATCTCACCTCCGCTAATGTATGTTGTAATTTTCCTGTTATTTGCCTGCTTCCTTCAGGGTGTTGGAGTTTGGATGACCAGCAGTGTAGAACATGCATGAATAAGTTATTCAAGTCTTCATATAAAGTTTTTTTTTTATTTGTAATGGGCTGCCGACTGGTGTTTTACCATTGGAGACCTAGTACATTCCCCAGAAACTGAAACCTCTTTTTTATTGCGGCACCACATATGCTAGGGATGGCGAACCAATGGCACGCGATACAATATTTTGGGCACGCCACCGAACCAAACGGTTTGTATTATAGTTCACAATAACGAAGTTCACAATGAAATATTACGAACAAACTAGAGTGATCGGTTTACATTCGTTTGTTATTGTGTGTTTGTTACTATCATTACAAGAAACTACAAGTACTTACTAAACTTGAAAAAAAAATATGAAGATTTAAATGTACAAGAGAAAGTAGAGGAAGAAAAAGGAGTTATGGAGGAATTCATTTTTGTAATTGACTCTTTATTAAAGGAATTTTCAGCTAGATTTTCTCAGTTTGAACGGAAACGCTCAACTTCATTATGTACCCTGATGTGATTTCATTTGGTGAACTGAACTTGTCCCAATTCTATTGCGTGGAAATTGAAGAATTTGAAACACACAAACTGATTGATTTCCCGCCATATTCAAAATGGATTAAAATGTATTGAAATAAGGATAAAATTGGAATTTATTGAAACAGAAATATTAACCAGCATTATAAGTAAATAAGTCAGTAACGAAATTTTGAATGCATGGAATCCGATTCCACACACATTTAACTGTTTGAAGAACCTCGTTCATTCTACTTTTTTTAGCAATATTTTTATCTACATATGCCTGCAAGACATTTTTTCAGAGATAAATGATATTAAAGATTTTCTTCAAAACCGTTTGACAGATGAGCCCAATTCAGTATGCATTCTGCTAAAAGCAACATCTTGCACAATCGTAATATAAGTTATTTGTCATCTTATCTGCAACAATAGAAGTCACACTAGTGTAACTTTAATTTGAATCACATGAATAACTGAAAGAGATTTACCACTATACAGACAAAAATGTATTTTTTCATAGTAAATAATGAATTTTGAGTTGATTGTGATTAGTTTCATTATTTCCACATTAATATTTGATGGAACGTCTATACCTCATTAAAAAAATTTGTAGAAAAAATGGCATGTTGATCCATAAAGGTTTGTCACCCCTGACGAGGGCTGCGGTAGGCCAGTGATCAAGGTATGAAATCATGGCAGGTATGTTAAGAGTTCGAACCCAGTACCACTAAAGACCCGCCATGTAGGGCAGCGATGCACGTTAAATCTGTCGTGTGCTGAAACGTCCTCCCGTTTTTGTGGTGTGGTAGTTAGGATAGATGATGCCGTTCCCTCTAAGATGTCATCCACGTCACTTGACCATTATTAATAATTACGTGGTCCGTCACCTAAAGCCTTCGTGTAGCTGAATGGTGCGACGTTAATATTCACTCACTCGCCACCCCGTTACATAGGTGGATACCAATCGCCGTAAGTAATTTTGACGCACAGTTTCCCCCGCATAGGGAGGCACCTGAGTTCTTGACGACGTGTAATTGATGATTTTATTTTGTTGAGAGCATCCAAACCAGAACAGACTCTCTAGGCATCTTTTACATGCCGTATATTCTTACGACATGGCCACTGTCGATTTTCAGCACCATGACAATCCACCGACTTTGGCCGGGGTCAAACCCGCAACTTTAGGTGCAAAAGGCCAGCGACAAACCAACCACGCCACCCATTCGGCCTTCATATAGAGTTAAGCGAATCGTCATTATTATTATTGGCTTAGATTCACTGTTTATTTTGCTTCTAAGTGCTACAATTAAGATATTAATTTATTGAATTGAATTGAAAAGTAGTTATCTTTTGATTTATCCTCTCAAAACACTAATTATGAAATCCGGCTCTAATTTCAAATGATTTAACTTAAATTTCTTAATAAAAAACTAGATAAAATGTTTCCTTAGAATGAATTACTAATATTTTCTATGCTTTAAATTTAAAGAAATTAAGAATAGTTCGAGTAATTAAAAGATGAACATAATATTAGTTTTATTATCTGATAAGCTAAGTCATCGTGGCCCGAAGGCTGTGGGTGTAAGATGGTTTGAGAAAGAAGCAGACATGATCTTAATTAAATTAAAAGTAAAACAACTTTTTTAAAAACAAGCTTTTATTTAACAGCTCTAAAAGGAATAAAATAAACTTTTCTTTTAAAACTTTTTTTGTGCTATCAACTTATAAAGTCGTTATACAATTTATGATATAAAAGCTTGTCGCGAGATTTAAGTACTCATATTTACTTAGTCTGAAAATTTTAAAAAAATTAAAATCAATCAGGTCAAGTTATTTAATTTGATTGTTTATGTACACAGGTAAATCTCGCGACAAGCTTTTATATCATAAAATGTATAACGACTTTATAAGTTGATAGCAAAAAAAGTTTTAAAAGAAAAGTTTTTTTACTTTTAATTATTTTTTACGTTTTAATTATCGTTAGACAGATGTTTCTCAGTTTGCTAATCTCATTCAACGCATCATCGTTGAAACGTCGTTTGCCGGTTAATTTTGAACAGTCCAGCTATGGGGTACTCAAAGTTGTTTTCCGCCAGGCTACATACATATGATAGATATGTCACTCGGGCCGCAACAAGAGGACAATTGGAAGAGGGGGGATGAACACTGTTACATCAAAACAACAGTGGACGAAGAGAAAAATTAATTAAAATATTAAAATTCATACTCTTTTTTTTTCTTTTACTATAACACTTTATTAAGAACGAAAAACACATTTTTTTTTTTGTAAATCCGTAATTTTAAACCAATTTTTTCAATTTTTGTGCAAAATATGGATAATACAATTCTACAAACGAGAAAATATTTTCGAGCGACTATATTTAAAAATGACGAAGTTTTTAATGTTTTATTCAAAATTTGAGTATTTTTTGAAAAATCGTAAAAAAAAAGGAAAAAAAAGATTTTGGCCTTTTATTTTTTAAATGACTGATTCTAAAAGAAAAAAAAGCCCGAACTTTTTTAGTGCAGAATATCGATTCATTAACACGCAAAAAATCATACGGAACGATTTAGAAATAATTTTCATGAAAACGCATCGATTTTTACTCATTTTAGAAAAAATTGTAAAAAATAGAAATATCATTACTTTTTAACAAATTATACCGTATCGTAGCGAAACAAATAATCTTTCCCATGAGGCTATTTTTTGTCTCAGTTTCAGAGAAATAATAAGATGTTTTTTTAAGAAAGATCGAAGAGAGAGAGAGAGAATCGGAACTTCTTTAAACTCTATCCGATAAGCTGCCGGGCAGAATAAAAAGCTAACAGGAGTAAAAGGTTTTCAATTAATATCTTTTTAACTAATTACAAAATCAGAATATAAATCATCAAAATATGCATTGTCATCTAAACTAAACATGCATACAAAATTTCAGTTCAATCGGTTGAAGAACACAGCTACAAAATTGAGTTGCAAGATTCAGCCCGATAAAATTACTTTATATAATATCGACACCATTAAAACTCGAAGGTAAACCAACGTATCTTCCTACGAACCGAACGATGCAGATACTCGCCAAAGGTACGAAAAGATCGAAACTGATCTGAGGAATCCTTTTTGAACACTTATATTTCAATAGTGCAATTAGTTAAAAAGATATTAGTTAGAAACCTTAAAACGCATATAATTATTGCCATTTTTTTCCCACCAGGTGCCGAAGTTCCAATTTCCCGAACTTTTTTACCCCAGACGTTTTTAAGACACGATATAATTTTTTATAAGACTCAAACAAAAAAAATTTACAGAATCGGAAAGATCATTTACTTCATCACCACGATACGTTATAAATTATTTTACAAAAAAAAATGATATTTTCTTTTCTTTACGATATTTTCTAAAATGAGTCAAAATCGATACGTTTTTATGAAAATAATTTCTGAATTACTCCGATTGAATTTCTTTCAATTAAATGAAATGATATTCTACACTAAGAAAATTCATGCTTTTCTCGTTCAAAATCAGTCATTTAAAAATAAAAATGACAATTTTTTTTACGATTTTTAAAAAATACTCAAAATTTTGTTTAAATATTTAATAATTTCTTTATTTATAAAAATAATCTCAAGACATTTTTTTCCCGTGCGTAGAACGATATTATCCGTAATATGCACAATGTTTGAAAGTATTGCTTAAAAATTACAGTTTAAAAAATTGGGTTTTCGTTTTTTATCCCCTTTTTGCGAGAAATATTAAAGCATTATTTTTGTTACATTTTGTATTTAAAAATTACCATTGTTTGCAATCAATACATGGATTAAATTAAATTAAAAATGAAGCCAAGCAAAATTTAAATTTTAACAAATAAAGCTATGCGAAATTGAATATCTCTTCCTTTTATTTTACAGGTCTTTTATTTCTTTTTTTCCGAAGATTTCGTGAAATGAACGCTTAGAACGCTGGATTATTAACTTTTGTCCCCTGTTTATAAACAACACCATCACTTAGTTTTTATGATTGTTTTAAAAAATACTCAAAATTTTATTCGTGCATTTAATAACTTCGCCAGCAATTTTGTAATTGGAAAGAAGATTTATTTCGTCAAGATATAGTACGTTTTTCTTTTTTTTTTCAAAACAACGATACTTTCCATATGGCTTTTTCTAAAATGAATCACTATCCATGCGTTTATATGAAATTGATTTTTAAAAAACTCATACTTTGCTTTTAACAGTTAGTGATTTAAAAAATAAAATGTCAAAAACTTTCTTTACGAATTTTTTGTGTGCAATAATTCATTGGGCCACTAGAGTGCTGAAACTGCCAAGCTGTTTCAGAATCATTGAGTGTTCACCGTGCAATGCTGGGCCATGCTGCTAGCCTTTTTAACTAAATGCGATATCGGAATTTAAATGGTCAAAACATGCAATATCAACCAAACCAAACGTGTACACAAAATTTCAGTTCAATCGGTTGAAGACATCGAATTTACATTGTAAGTTAAATAAAAGCTTGTAAAATATAACATACTTTGTACGTGTACAGAGTAGAAGTATTATAAAATATCTCGTAGTACAAAGCAAATATTTTACACGAAATGAAAAAACTATAATTGAAGGCGCAAGGTATCTATCCCTGCTAAGCGAGAGCTCTACCCTCTTGTGACGTCTTACGCGTCTTTTCTTTAACAAGTCCTTTGGGTTCTTTGGGCCAGAATTAATGGCAACTCTTTTCCAACCAAATCCAAGAAACGAGAAGTGAAGAGATGCAAATAATATAGGATAAATATAGGATCTTAGAGTAAGCGTGATGGCAATGTCATGGTAGTGTAAAGGAATGATCGACAATTGACGTGCGTTGTGGTATTAGATGATTATTGAAGTTCGCCGTTCAAAGATTCAAGTCCTACGTGTTGTAGATAAACATATTAGTGATCGATTAGAAGTTAAAACGTAAAGCTACTTACCACGGTAGATAAAGACAAGTTTATTACAGAATAATATAAGGTAGGATTGATTACTTATTACTATTATATTTAAAGATTAGGCGGTTCTCAATTATTGAGATACGTCTGAATTATATTGTGTGTTGCGTATTGTGTCATCGTAGATTCTCTCATTCATTAATAAGATTATATTTGTTCAAAGTTTAAGTTGAATATCTTAATAAAGTCATATTAAGATAATGTTTGATTCTAGTTCTTACGTTAACCCTACACCACTAGCTCACGCTGATACTTCGAGGGATGTACTTCCAAGGGGAGGTACATCACAAAGGCGCCCAACTAGGTTTAATCTATATGACCCCGAGATGAGAAACGCGAGAGGATTTAATGTTTGTCCAGAAGTATATTTTTCTGGGTCGGAGAACGTCACCGAATTTTTAGAGGGTATAGATAACCAAATTAAATTACTTGAAATACCCAGTGACTTATCGTGTGCGTATTTAAAAGTCATCTCATGGGTAGAGCCCTGGATTGGTACCAAATATTCGGATCGACGTTAGTGCAAAATACTGCCACGGACTTCGCACAGCTGAAAGCAGCATTGTCGAAAGCATTCCCTGCCATACAAAATAAAAAGGAGTTGGAGACCCGGTTTTACGCGTCTCAGCAAAGACAGAACCAGGAGCCGACAGATTTTGTTTACAATTCGCTAAAACTACATAAGAAATTAGAACTGGGGATGTCTGAGAAAGCCCTTGTAGATCATATTTTCGTTAGACTTGAGCCGCAAGTGCAGGACTATATAGAGGTGTGTAATCCACAAACCGCGTTCCAATTATTAGAAGTATTAGCTAAGTTTAAGGAAAGATACTCGTGCAAGGTAACATTGGGTTCGAGAAATAGTAATAACGTGGAAGGACGAGGTCGGAATGAGCATAGGATGTCTAATGTTGGTAATACTCGTGGAAATTGGAGAAATTCTGAAGTGGTATATAAACCAAATAATGGTAGAAATTATTATAGGGGTAGCAATCAGAACAACCGTCAAGGAAATCAGTGGTTCGAGAGCAGGAATAGGTTTCAAAAAGATGATCGCAGATTTAACGATAGGGGATATCAATTTAGAAATCGAGGTCAAAAGGACGATTTTAGTAGAGACCAAAGAAATAGGGGTTCGAGTGAAAATTTTAGTCGAGGCAGTAGAAAACAAATGGGACGTTTAAATGTTTTGAAAGTGAATGATATTAAAGGTGATCAGACGCAGTCGATAAATCAGTCACCGATTAAACTTTCAGCAATATGTATGTCTCCGGTAGAACTTCCGTATGTTCCTATTTTATTAGACGAAACTTTTAAGAAAGCGTTATAGGACACTGGAGCGGAGAAGTCATTTATATTGGAAGAGACATACCAAAAATATTTTTTTTATAAACAAGTAAAGAAATAGAGTACTCAGGTGATCATGGCGCAAGGAGCTAAATGTCGAAATATGGGAGTTGTAGAATTAAATATTCGAATACGAGATTTTAAAAAGCCTTGGTTGTTCCATGTGTTAGCAGATTTAGAATACCCATGTATTCTCGGAATATTCTTCATAGGTGGATCAAAGATCATTTTCGACTTTGATCGGAATTCGTTGGCGATTCAAGAATCACAGGTTGAAGATATTAAGTAAGATGACGGGAATTTGTGCGCTTTGTTTTGTCAGAAACAAAGTTAAATGTTGTGGCTAATGTTTTAGATAATAATACAATTGAAATTATAATAGGAGAGGAAGTTGATTGTGGAATAATCAGAGATTTGGTACTTACGTCACGAGATCAGTTAATAGAAGAACAAAAACACAGACCCAGAATTAGGTCAATTGTATAAGTATCTAGAAAACCCAGAAGATAGCTTGGTTAATGCGGCAATATGTAAGAATTGATCTCGCGATTTAAGGCTAGTGGAAGGCTTGTTATTTTATGCGAAATATGCAACGGCATTAGGAGAAATGCGACTATATATTCCCCAAAATCTTTAAGGAATGAAATTATGAGAGAATTTGATTACAAGCTTTTAGCAGGTCATTTCGGACGTTTTAAAACTTATCATAAAATAAGGGTTGTTTGTTATTTCCCGTATATGAGAAAATTTATTGTCAATATGTCATATGTGCCACATTAATAATTATAAAAACGCGTTACGAGCTGGTCGGTTAATACCAATTGTATCAAATTATCCAAATGAAATAGTTACGTTAGATTTGTTAGGTCCGTATCCCGTGTCGAGAGTAAGACGCAACCGATATGTATAAGTAATTATGGATCATTTCAGCAAGTGGGCTGAAATCATACCCTTTAAAAAAGCCTCTGCTCGAGTTATAGCAGATAATTTTTTTGATAATTACATATTGCGTTTTGGAGCTCCAATAAAATTAATTAGTGATAACGGTCCCCAATTTATTTCCGATATTTTTGAGAATTTAAGTGAAAGATTAGGCATAAGGCATGTGAAGACTGTTGTTTATAGACCTCAAGCAAATAGAACAGAACGCGTAAATCGTGATCTGGTGCAAATGATTGCAAATTATGTCAACGAGCAACATGGC
>BMAU01004188.1:0-30072 GCA_019973935.1 Trichonephila clavipes | reverse complement strand
ACGCACTTTAATTGTCGAACATTCCTTTACACTACCATTACATTGCTATCATTGCCATCACGCTTACTCTAAGATCCTATTTTTATTCTATATTATTTACATCTCTTCACTTCTCGTTTCATGGATTTGTTTGGATAAGAGTTGCCATTAATTCTGGCCCAAAGAACCAAAATGACTTGTTAAAGAAAAGACGCGTAAGTCGTCACAAGTTATATGAATGAATAAAATAATTTACAGTCGAGTGAGTGGTTGTTTCTTCTAAATGAGCCTAAAAGGTATATTCCAATTCTTTTACGTTTTCTTTGAAAATATTTACGAACGCAAAATTTATTACTATTTAGAATTTCTAAATGAGAAGGAGACTTCCAAAAGAATTCCTAAATCTTTCGATACATGTTTAAAACGTATCAAACATTATTAATGTATCTGACTACGTTTGGAACCATGATTTTTAAAAGGCGCACAAATGGAAAATATTCAGAATATTAAGTGTCACTTAGATTAGAATAAACGTATAAAATTGTTTCAAGGACATTTTGATGAAAACAATTATTTAAATACAATATTTAGGCAAAAAATTAACTTAGAATAACCTTTTCTTTTCAAACTGTTCTCCTTTTGTGAAAATTGCTTCTATTATGTTAATATTTTACCTGTATATAACTAAGACCTTTGTACAGAGGCTCAACTATGATTTTGGAAAAATTCACATTATTTTCAGAGTTACAACTATTTGAAATATATATTGGCAATTTTTCATAAAATTTCTCTCCTCTCTTGTCATAAAACATGGATAAACCCACTTTTAAGTTATCTTATACATTAAAATTCGTAGGTAAACAAACGTATCTATGTATATATCCTAATTTTCTCAAGAACCACAAGACGCAGAAGCTAGCAAAAGGTATCAAAATTTCAGAAATGATTCAAGAAATCCGTTTTAACCATTTTTATTCCGATATTCTAATTATTTAAAAAAATATTAATTAAAACATTTAAAACGCATTTAGATGCATCGTGGCGCCATCTGCAGCGAATATCGGGGGAAAATTCTGTTTTTACAAAACAACGAAACTTTGCATATAAATAAATTTATTTAAAAATTAATATAATAAAATTATATATATATATATATATATATATATATATATATATATATATCTATATATATATATTTATCTTTCTTTCAATTTAATTTTTTTACAATTTTTTTAAATAAAAAATGATTCGAAAAAGGTTCATTTTTTTGAATATGAATTATAAGTTGTTCTGCATGAAAAAATATTTTACACTAAGAAAAGTTCATGCTTTTTTTTTCCGCGTGTAGAACAATATTATACGTAATTTGTACAAAGATTGATAAAATATCTTAAAAATTACGGTTTAAAAAACTATACTTCTTTCAATTTAATTTTTTAAAAATATGTTCGGAATTTCTTTTTTTTTCAGGAGGTTTTTAAAACACGATCTAATAATTTTGTAATTTTGAAAATTTCTGTTCCATACATAAACTATTCTTTTTTTTTAAAAAAATGTACTTTTGGGTTTCTGGTGGCTGAAGAATTAAAAGAAAAAAATTGCCTAAAATGTCAATAATAATTAATTAATTATAATTACATTTTTTTATTTCTGTTTCATACCTTTTAATTACAAAAGCAATCGTTTCAATAGCTATCTCTGCATTTTTTATTACTTATATAAATTTGATTTTAATAAACATATATGTATGTTTTTTAAAAGAATTGTTTCTATTTTTTCATTACTAAAGAAATTTTTTGTTAATTAAAAAGTACATCATCTTTTATTTATATGAAGTTTGAAAGCATTAACATAAAAATGAGACCCGGAAAAAATCTTTTTCTTTAACGAAAAATCTACCTTTATCTTAAAGCTCAATTCAATGCTTTTCCCCGAAGGAACCGATGACGCGATTGTTAAATTGGCTGGGCTTTATGAAACGGCAGTTCCCGGATTCGAAACTGATGAGGCAGAATCTTTCAATTTCGCATTACGCTACTTTTTAAAGCTTTACTCTTAGCATCAGAATCGTTTTCTTTTTATTATTTCTTCGCATTAATATTCTTTTTAAATTCTAACGCAATATGTTTTTATAAGTCATATATCGAAATTTGAAGCTATATCTTATGTGTGAGAAGGAGGGGAAGATAGAACAATAACTTAACACTAAAAAGAAACGAGTTCGGGCTATAGAGAGAGGAAAGAAACCTGTCTTAAATCAAAAATAAGTGGAAAGGAGCAAATTTTGAAAAAATGGAAATTTTTTAACATAGTTTTAAAATCCACTCACATTGTGCAAGTACAAACTCACACGCACAGAAATGATGATGTCATGAGGAAAAGAGAAAGCGCCCGAGCAACGCCGGGTTAAGCGGTGTAGGGGGTCGGAAGTTATTTTGAAAATGAGTGTTAGAAGTTCAGGTATTGTGAAAGAAAGGTATAAAAAAAAGGTATTTATAAAAGTAGAGGTAGCCCGTGTAACGCCAAGCCATGCAGTTAGTATATTTAAAAAATTGTAGTTGAACCTCTGTACAGAGGTCTAAGCTATACATAGGGAAAATATTATTATAATAGAAGTATTTTTCGCAAAAGGAGAACGTTTTGAAAATGGGTCATTCAATGTTCACTTTTTTTGTCAAAATATTGTACTTAAATAATTTTTTATATTAATTATACTCTTAAGACAATTTTATATACATTTTCTAATCTAAGTGAAACTAAATATCATAAACATTATCAATTTAAACACTTTTGCAAAATCACGGTTCTGAACGTAGTCGGATACCTTAGTGAAGATTGTTTATAGTTTCTTTACATTCATATGTGATAATATTTATATTATAAATATATCGCTAAACATATTATTTTCAATATTTTCAAAAGTATTTTTGGTGATACATTTGAAAATCTCAAGGTTCGAGCCCAGTACCACTAAAGACCCGCCGTGTAGGGCAGCGATGCACGTTAAATCTGTCGAGAGCTGAAACGTCCTCCCGTTGGTGTGGTGTGGTAGTTAGGAGAGGGGGGTGCCAGCTCAGGTGTCGTCCACGTCACTTGACCATGGTTCAAAATTACGTGGTCCGTCGCCAAAAGCCCTCGTGTAGCTGAACAGTGCGACGTTAATATTCAATCAATCAATCAATTTGAAAATCTCAAAAATATTGTATAAACGCGCATTATTCATATTTAGTTCCTACTTACTGACTCACGCAGAAACCGTTTCAATTTTTGTTGGATTTTTTTTCTAATATTTATGTTACAATAAATGAAAGTTATACATATGAATCTACTCCATTGATCTCATCAACTTCAATATGCAACGTTTTGAACTAAAATTCATATTTAAGGGAAAATGAATAGTAAATTGTCTAATTTTTTTTTCTGCCGTTAGATAATTGTTTATCATATTTGAGACATACATAAAGACTCGCTACTCTTTACTTAAGAACTTTTCCACCAGAAATATGATAAAATAACACACGAAATAAAAATTTCTACAGCAAATAAAAACAATTTTTTGTTAATCTTTTTTTTTATGAATGCATACTGTTTACAATTGAAAAGAAGAAACTGTGTTTCAAGGAAAATGTACATTTATACAAGTGAGTGTATGATTTGCGTAACAACAATCTCTATTATTGTAAGTGTTGCAGTGCGCACTAATGCTGCATCACGTGGTTGGATATATTTTCCCGAGAAAAAAGTGAAAAGTTGAGGAAAGAGAGCTAAGAGTTTGTCGAACTATAAAGAGTGTATTAATGACAATAACTGGTATATATGTCCATCTTTCCAATTTTAAAGAATGTTTGACTATCCCGTTTTGAAATTGTTTTGTGTGTTACTTTAATTAAATGAAGTTAGCCTTTAGTTATTACTAGGCTTTTTTTTACACAATTAAGTACTTAAAAAAATCCACATAGTTATGGTACAAATCAGTGCTTCTCAAACTTTCAACATTTGCGACAAAATTTTCAATCATTATTTTCTGTCCCTTACCCCCTCCCATAAAATAACAATATCTTGATTTCAATAATATCTTACTTTTATACACAAATATTTTTTTTTTTAAAAATTATCTTTTATTTTCGACATTTCGTTATGTTCAAGCAGGGTTATCACGCACCTCCTCAGGGGGCACACATCACAGTTTGAGTAGCTGCTATACATATGTTAATATGTATAGCAGCTACTCAAACAAATATATATGCTATACTATAATATGTTTATTAGTTTGATTTTTTTTGTGAGCTTTCAGGTAATAAAAATAAAAAATTGTCTTTTTGGTATGTAATTTTCTATTTAAATAGGAAAAATGTTGCTTATATAATATATCATACACACACTAATATATGCACCGCTTAATATTAAACATATATATAGAAATAAATAGGACTTAAAAACAATCTGATTATTAGAATACACAGCAAATGTTATTTTTTGAAGGAATATAAAAGATAATATAATATATATATATATATATATATATATATATATATATATATATATATATATATATATATATATATATATATATTTACTTAAATATAATTACATGAAAGAATTTGCAATGTTCTTGTCCGTTTTCGAAAGTATTTGGGCTGAAAACCTCTTTAACATTTTTTTTTTTATGTTGTTGATATATCTATATTAATTAAATATATTTTGCTTGCTTCTAAAATGTCACCGTTTGTATTTTTTCTAATTTAACATAAAAACAATTATATATTCCACAAATCAACAAAGACAACTCAAAAATTAGAAAGAAAATAGTTTGTCCATTTTAAGCATTAATATATTTTGGATTATTCAACTTACTTATAAAAAAATAATATTTATGCAAATATTTTTTCTAGAGGTTGTCATGACTTACTTTATATAAATATGTTATATATGTATATAAAAACATCACGTAATTGTTAATATTTACGAATTAAGCAATAAGGTTCTTAACTAAGTTTATAGATTTTTTTATCTAATTTCTTATTTAATTAATTTGCTGAAAAATGATAGCATGAGAAACATTTATTTAAATAAAATTCATAATTATTATTTTTTTTACAAATATTAACAAAAAATCTGGAATGTAATTTTTTTTTAATTTGAGAGAATCATCATTAATTGTTTGTCTTCTTCCTATTATACCTAATGATTTTTTTTATTTTTATATTGAAATATCTTTTGAAAAAATTACTTCATGACTATAAGTAAGAAAATCGATTTTTAGTTTTTATTGGAAAATAAACAATGTTTTTTTCTAAATTGAATGCAACTTAAATTTTCAATCTAACAAAATATTAGAAGTATTTTATCAATGTAAATGTTCACTTTAAAAAATTGAAATTTTGCAAAAGTGTAAATTATATACAACACAAACCGAACACTTTTGAAAAATCTATGCATATAATTACTTCGTCGAATTTTGCACACATAATACTTATGTAGTAATTTTTTTTTCAAAAAGCGGTTTTGCCAAAGAAACTATTAAAAAAAATACGGGGTAAGAAGTATGTGCATTTATATCTTTTGGAACTTCTCTTATGTTATTACACATTTAATTGAACTTTTGTCCCAACTGAGGTTTTAAAATTTATTTTTATCTAGCATAACCTTGACTTATTTTTCTCTTCGAAAAAAGTTATTCATGTTGTTTTTACGCGTTAAGCATAACTACATTACACACATGAATTAATATGAAAAAGTAAAGTTGCCTTTAATTGTACAATATACGTAACTCAAGATTATTCTAAAGATGGAAATATGCCACTGCTACATTAGTATGATACATGCACCCATTAGCCACTCAACTTGATTGTTTGGTACGGAAACGTCAGTTCACTTCCGTGAGCTTTTAAAATTTAATGAGGGAAATACAAGCTTCAAGACTTGTAATAATTAGCAGAATTGTTTGAGGCAAATATAAAGTAGTAGTTTAATGTTAGTAACATTCTTAAGTCTTTCAAATAAATACAGAAATTAGGAATAGATTTGAAGTCTTAAAGAAAAAAATGAAAAGTTTAACATTTAAGCAAAAAAAAAGCAAGCTTTTTAGTCTGTTCATAAAATTAAGTCAGCGATTAAAATTCTTGTAAAATTCAGGACATTTAAAAAGGTTGTTAAAGCACAATTTTATTAATTTTAATTATTTTTAAATGTTTCCTTATTTTTTTAATGTAACAAACTATACATTATATTCTGAAAGTAAAAAAAAAAAAAATTCTACAAATCGCTTGATTTAAAAAAAAGGTACCAAATTTAATTTGAAATAAAGATGACATACTGATGTAAAATATTATTTTATAGTTTTTATTTGTACCTTATGTTTTGGGAGGGATTTCTAACAAATACTTAAACCAGTGCTTCTCAAACTTTCAATACTGGCGCCCACCTTTTCGCCTTTTCGATGTACTAAATGCAATAATAACGAACTTTGATGTAAAGCTACAATAGGCGATCTGAATCATAAACCATACAAATTAGTAACATAAGTATTAAATTCTGTATACTAATTTTAAGTAATAAATAAATAAATAAATAAAATAATAGGATAATTATTATGTGTGCTATTTTTCCTTTCTCTAACTTTTAAATTGAATATATAGCAAAATGCGGTGACTGCTTAGAAGACAAAATATAGATATCTGCTGAATATAGAAAAATAACTCAGAGGGTCAATTTCTAATCATAATATCTCCATATAAAAACTTTGCTTTGCAAAACAAGCCCATGGAAGTCGTTAATACTTATTAAACTTGTTCTTAATTTAGTATTAATTAATTAGTTATAAACTACTATGGAGCACTGATACATTAAAAGTATACCGGCTGAAGTACCCGCTTGCACGAGTTCATTTATAAGAAAAAAGAACATTACTGAAATAATCGCTTAATTTTGTAAGGAGAGTAAAGCCACGTGCGCGACAATGTTTACAAAAATGTAAAATGATTTTTTTAAATGATTGTTCAAAGTATAATTAGTTTAAAAGCGAACTATAATTTTAAGCCTTACATAATTATCATTTAGAATTGATGTTGAATAATGAACAATAATATAAAATTCAGATGAAAAATAATTGCATTATTTTTAATATTTAAAGCGAAAAGACTTCAACGGGTCTTAACCCTGAAGCAGGCGCGCCCTCGATACTAGTGATCCAGGGGGATATTGTGTGTGAGTCACCCCAACCCCTTTTTTATAATTATTTTTATAGTACACAATAAAAATAGTAATTCCAGTGAATAATTTGATTATGAGAAAATATACTTACCTACTTTCAAGGACTTTTCAACTTTGCTTTGGTAACAAATAAACAGTTTTGCCAGAATTAACGATTTCGTAATCTGTGTGTCCCGCGTGACCACTTCCGGGTAAAAAGTGTATTTATTATGTTAGGATTAAAAATTAAGCGTAATAAAAAAATCTCTCATCATAGGATTACTGCAAATCAAATAAAAGGCTTTTGTTTGGTTATAGGATCAAAGATAGCTAATTAGGTATCGAAGAAATTTTCATTTTTGATGACTTAATATCGCGCGCGCGCGCCTATAAATTATACCAGAGCAAAAGTGCATTTTTTATTATGTCTGAAAGCATTTTGTTTAATTAATTCCAGTAAATTAAATATTTTTAAATCTTTTATTTTCGATATGCACGCGCACAGTTTGAGAAACAGTGACTTAAACTCATCATGGAAAATGTTTTCTTTCCCATGAAAAAAATAAAATTAAATGTATTGTCTTTAAATTGTATACTCCACGCCTCAGTTAAAAAAGCTAAAACCATATTCTTACGTGTTACTTGTATAAACTTAGCAAGCAATATATATATATATATATATATATATATATATATATATATATATATATATATATATATATACGATGAATATCCAGCCATTTATATGAAATTTGGGAGAATCAACTTCCTGTCAAGTACAATTCAACAGAATTCTCGCATAACTGGTTTGACTTCGATTTCCACTAATTTTATTCGACCACGCGGATTAGCGTATACTCTCTTACGATCGACGCTAGAAATAGGACTTCACTATAGTCATGGGTTGAAGTACATAACTATCTGTTAAATCCTTGGAATAAATTTTTGTATGGTAAATGACTGTTCTTTTCATTATTCCTATCAGTTATAAACGCATCACTTTAGTAGTGCACCAAAAGTCGTGTTATATATATACAGGGGAAAAATCGTTAGATGGGGAAACTGCGTCCCCATCACTTTCAAAAGGAAAAATGTTGCCTTCCATTTGGCCAACTAGAATTGACGACTCACTACATTCAAAATTTTATTTTCAGTTTATTTTGAACTTCACTGTGTGTGTGTGTATTTAGAACTCCTTTTTTGCATACACATTTTTAGGAGAAGTCAGTCGGCTAAAGATATTCAGATTATCGATTTTGAGTATTTGATATTTCTGAAGTCCCACTTCATGACCTTTTTCAGGGATATAACATATTTGCCATTTTATGAATTAGAAGTATGCTAAAAGACTGAAAAAATCATCAGCTGGTGTGTCACAACCACTTTGACAGATAAAATTATCATTATTAGCTTTTTAAACAGTTGCAAACTCTTTATCTTTTTTATTGATTCATATACAATTAACTTTAGATAACTGTACAATAAATGCAAGTTTAACTGTTAGATTTGCTAAAAAACGCTTAGGAGCGAAGTTTGTAATAAAGATCCTATAAACTAATTTATAATAAAGATAATATTTGTGCATTATCCATTCAAGGTAAAGACGAGGACTAGTGAGTAGTACAGAATATACTTACTTTAACAAGGTAAGGTTTTCTTGAATTGTATTGTTTTCTAAGAATTTTATATTTGAAATTGTTTGTGTTATTTTACCTAAGCCTGCTGCATGCATCAGCACAGGCAATATTTTTTGAAATATTTCTAAAGCTTTTAACTAGAAAACAGATGTCATAAAAAAATTACAATTTTTATTAAATACCTAATTATTTTATAAAAAGCTTAACTTTAAAAAAATCAACATTTTTTTTAAATGTTACTTAAGTATAAAGATAAATGTTTATTTAATAAACAGTCAAAATCTTGAGTCTTTGTGTTTAGTAGTTACTCTAAGAACAAGTTACAAAATATATATTGTCAATATAATTGCAAGAAGCTTGTTACATACATAAAATTAAATAAATTTCAGAATTATGATTTAGTGAAAATACAATTCCATCAAATGTATCAAATTTGAAATCTCTTTCAAGATTGATACATAATTTGAGAAAAATCGTGCAAATGCTACAAAATATCTAATCAGACAAAAACTGAAAAATGCTATGTATGCATTTTCTGCGCAATGAAAGTTAAAAAGGAAACAAAAAAAATGTCTTAAAATGAATTAAGAAGATAATGTTTAATAAAATGAGGCAAATGTATGTTTAATTCATATTTTCTATGATGAAGTGATATTTTATATTTAAAATGCAATTTTCTCGAAATGTTGTTTTTAAAATTACACGCACGTTTTCTACTATAGAACCTACTATATGGATGTCCCTGCAACTTTTACTGCATATTACTGATATGCTGCTATATATATTGAAGTGAGCATTTTAAGATATATCTGCAACTTTTGGTGAGAGACCATTAATAGTAAAAAAACAATTTTTAATAAGTTTATAGTGATGCTCAGTAAAAATTAGTTTTTGAAAAAAAAAAAAAAAAAAAACCTTAACAAATATTTCAAAAATCTCACTTCAGTATAAATATAAAGATTTATTTATTATACAGAAAAAGTCTTTAAGCTTTAGCATTCAAACGTTTCTCCATAAAATTTACATAAAAATATGGCTGAAACGCAATGTCTCTCTTCGTTGCGTGTTAAGTTTCTTATATGTATAAAAATAGATAAATTCCATGTTTAAAAACATAAAAGAGTTTCATTTTGGCTATTTTAGAAATTATTCGTCCTGTTTAGAGAATCTTTTAGAGAACTGATACTTTTAGAAATACTGCTTGCATTTGAATACACAAAACCACAATGAAAACTTTTGAAATGATGTATAATCATGTGTTCTCAAATTCACACAAACATATATTGATATATTTTCACATCGTATTTATAATGCTTTATATGGCCATCTTTGATGTAAATGCAACAAAATATCTCGATAGGCAAAAACTGTAAAATATTGTGTGTGTATTTTCTGGCCAATTTAAGTAAAATAGGAAACAAAAAATTCTTAAAATAAATATAGAAGAAGATAATGTTTAATAAAACGTGACAAATACATGTTGCTTTTCATGGTTTTTGTCATGAAGTGACATTTTATAATTAAATTGTGATTTTCTCAAAATGGTGTTTTAAATACAGCGTATACCTTTTTCTCAAAGTCTACTGTATGTATGCATTTGCAATTTTTACTCCATATTACTGATATGGAACTTTTTATATTGAAATGTGCTTTTTGAGGTAGTCGCAAAATATTTTACTGTTAGAGCAGTTATCGTAACAAAAAATGACAATTTTGAATAAATAAATTATACAAATATTTTGATGTTGCGCATATTTTTGAAAAACAAACACAATATATTTAACAGATTTCCCATAAGTGTAAATATAAAAGTCTAAATAATAAACAGACAAAATTTTAATTCTTTATATTGTACAGTTTTCGAGGACAAACGTACGTAAAATAGTTCAATTTAACAATTTCGGTATAGAGGGTACTGACTCAGCTTAATCGCCTATACATCCCATATATCGTTAATGTCATGACGAAATTGTAAAAAGAAAGGTGATTTCATGCATGGAAATCGAAACACTGCAGTATTCAGAAGAGTTGATATGGTTGTAACAAATATACGTCATTGGCCTGAACAACGTGAAATTATTTTCGCTTGTAAATGTTCGATAGACTTTCACTGGACTAATGAAGTGAAAATATCCTGAATCAAATTAATGTAGTTCAAGTCGTACGTGAAGTTCAATATAAGGCATTACCAGTTACAACACATATGCTGCAATGAAGGCAAAATAAATATACCATAAATACCCCTCGAGCATTTTAAAGGATCTTTTTTTTATTTTTTTAAAGTATCTGTTATCGATGAAACACTTACACAATTTTTATTTGTCGCAAGAACTTATGGGGAATTTAGGGAGCATCTTAGAATCGTTGACAACCTTTTTTTACAACGTGTTGAAACATTGAGTGTGGCTTAAAATTGATGGCGGCTTCGATTCAAATAGACAAATAAATAAAAAATGTTTTATGTTAAATGTTTCCCTTCAACTTTTAGTTATTTTAATTTATATTTAGCCCTTTGCTATTGAAATATGATTTTATACAATGATGTATACGTTTAAAAATTGCAGATTAATTGCAGACCAAGATATAAAAAACCAATTAGCTAATCAGAAGTATGTAGAACACTGTGCACTAACACAAAGTACAGTTGTGAACAAAAAGATATAATTAAACGTTAAATTCTCCAATGAATATGTATTACAAAAATACTAACTTTATTTTCGATAATTACTACACAGCTTTGAAAAATTAATGTTTCATTATATGTTACATTTTAAATATTTTATTTTTTACTTCATCATAGTTTCCAATAAAAAAATTACCAAGCTCTTAGTTTTTAATCTCAATATTTTTTAAAAAAATGTTATTATTTCAGCAATTACGAGTTATTATCTGAGTTTGGATTAATACTACGCATTTCATTAAAAAAAAAGGAGAAATGCTATTTTTAGAGTGTAAAGTTAATGTAATTGTTATTATTGTGTACCTGTTCCTTAGAATCTACCACTTAAAGACATATAATATACTCAAATACTCACTTTGTCGCCATAAAAAATGTTATTAGACAAATATGTATTTTATATTCAATGCATATTATAGATAATGGACTTAACAGTGGGTATTTTTCTTCTTTCGACTTAGTTATCCCTGTAGAAAAAAAAATAAGCCAATCAATTGAAGCCTTAAAAGTAGTTTTTTTGTTGTGATTTTAAGCGCATTAATTCTCTTACGAAGAAAAAAAAAAGATTAACGATTTTTTCCATAATGCAGATATGTGTGCGCGTGAAAATATGGATCATTTCCAATACCCTTTCTTTTATCACTTCATTATAATTCGGAAAGAAAAAATAATTTGCGATTTTTTTTAAATATTGCGTGATAGTGATAAAAACTAAAATTTAAATGTTTTGCTGAATATTGTGATATTTATACATATATATTTAGTTTAACTCATAAATACTTCAGAATTCCGGAAAATTAGATGGCATATATCTTTTGGTAACAGTACTTATAGATAAAAAAAATATCACTTCTTTGTTCTGTTTTTTTACCATTAATTAAAACATATTGATTTTTGAATTTAACTTTACTTAAATTTGTACTTTAATGTATGTATTTAAATTGTATTCTCAACATTGAAGGATTTTGAGTGTACTTGTCCAGTGATAGAATGTACGCATATGATTTACCAGTATTTTTTTAAACCGGAAATGCCAGTAATGAATAAATTGTCAGTAAAAATATTTCTGAAACACTTTAAGCTGACCTCTCTTAAATTATCAAATATTTAGACACAAGCACATAATAAAATTGAAAATTCCTTGAAGTTTAATGATCCTCTTAACCTGTATATTATTAATGACGTAGTTTGCTATACTTTTTTTAAGTACGGGAAAAATATCTTCCATAATTCATCACTAGAATGCAATGCTAAATCGGGATTTTATGTCAGTAGAAACAAAAAAAAGTATATGTTTATTTATGAACTCTTTCTGAATTTTATTCACTCACGAAACAATTTTTTTTTGTATTTACAAATTCATGAAACTTTGGTATGTTTTTCTATTTCAAACATATTCAGAGTATATTTGTATTGCTCTCGCATATTAGACACAATTTGATATATGATTAAGGTAAGTAATATATTTTGTGTGTATGACAATTATTCTTCTAAATATATTTTTAATGCTTTTTTAAAGCGTTGTTACAAAAAATCATGACATTCTTCAATAAAGATTTAGCAAGAACATGTCATATAATGTACACAATTTCATAATAAGATGATCATGTTTTTTTAATGGCCATTCAAAAATAAATTGATTTCTCAACCATATATATTTCAATATTTTGCATAGTATAAACAAAATTATATACTTACATACTTCCCAGTAATTCATTTATCTGTGTGATCTGATTTTAACTTTAGACAAGTACTTCTAAATTTTATTTCTTTCAACTAGCAATATAAATAGTAAATTTTAGTCAATTTAATACTGACTTTATTTGAATTCAATTTATATAATTCTTTAAATATTTTGAAACTACCTAGCCATTTAAACAAAAGAAATAGATAACAGAAGAAAGTAATATGAAAAATGCATCGCGCTATCGTAAAACAACAATTAAAATTGAAACAAAAATATTTATATGTTTATTCCTCTGAATTCTTACCATTGAAATAAATTATATTACATACATTTTATCTTCTTTTTTTAAAAAAGAAGTAGATCCATTTTTATGCAAATATGAAAACAGTTGTGTGTTCTTTGAAGTACAATATATAGGTTTGAGAGAACCGTTTCGAGAAAGAAAGAAAAAAGAAAACAAGGTAATAAAGCAAGTTGTTCATTAATATGTCGGTAAAATTTCATTTCAGTATTATTAAAAAGAAAATTTCAAAAAAGAATAAAGTATCCTTTTGAAATGAAAATTATACAATAATATATGTTTACATTCGTATTATTAAATTTCTTACGCTAGAATTACTTGGAATACACTAAATATGTAAATATGATTATTAGTTGTACATTAAGTAAATAGCAGCGTTAAGGTTAAAGAATAGAGATTGGAGAATTGAAGCGAATAAACAAAGAAGATATTAATTATGTCAACCAAGCTTAAAATGCGCCCCTTTATTAAAAACATATTTTAATCAAGTCATATCAACCTCGTTCACTGCAGTAGTTAGAAATTCAATATAATGTTTTATTTTTATACTTTATTTTCAAAAAAGTTTCTTAAACAGATTTAAAAAAGTTATACATTTAAGATGTTTTAGAGTTTTCTGAAATTAATTTACTTGGAAGGAAATCAATTTATTTTGGTAAGAAAATTAGTTGAAAGGATGAGCAGAGTTAAATCTACTTTTTATTAGAAAAATTAATAAAAACGTTGTAAATATCTAGGAATATATATGTTTCAATATAATGTATCAAAGATATTACTTATAAAATATGTATGATTCATTAGTATTTATTAGAAATAAATATATTTTGATAATAATAATTAAAAACTAAAATAAAACATAATTCATAAGATAAGTAATTCAAACATTTAAATATATATATATATATATATATATATATATATATATATATATATATATATATATATATATATATATATATATATATATACATATATTGGATAATTCGAAGAGCATTTATAAATGTATCAATTTTTATACAAAGATGCTTTTTCTTTTTAGTTTAGAAGTTTTTATGCCTAATTTTATATAAATATTTATTATGCTTGTATATAAAAATATTATGTAATTCTTAGGATTTAAGAATTAAGATTTAAGGTTCTTAACAAATGTTTTGACTTTCTGATGTTGTTGTTCTCGTGTCCATGAATAAATGTAGTTGATATCACTAAATTCCGACGAAAGTCTTGATCACTGTCTATGCTATTCGGGGATCATCAGAGATGTACATGATTTCCCACAAAGAGTCCATTAGAGGGACCATTCCCATTTTTAGTAGCTTTGTTGCGACGGTTGGGCATTCCAAGATGTGATTGGGCGTGAGTTGAAGATCTGGGCAGTGTTAGCATTGAACATATGATCTATTCTTGTCTGGGTGAATCTTCATGCCTTTAAGGCAGTGCTTCTCAAACTTTCAATACTGGAACCCCCCTTTTCGATCACAATTTTTTTCGCGCCCCCCCCTTATACATTAATAATGTACTGAATGCAATAATAATGCACTTTGACGCTAAAGCTACAATAGGCGATCTTAATTATAAATCATACACATTAATAACATAAGTATTAAATTTTGTATACTACTTTTAGGCAAAATAAATAAATAAAATAAAATAATAGGATAATTATTATGTTATTTTTCCTTCCTCTAATTTTTAAATTGAACATATTTCAAAATGCGGTAGCTGCTTAGAAGACAAAATAAAGATATCTGCTAAATGTAGAAAAAGAACTCAGAGGGTCAATTTCTGATCAAAGGCATTCCTTATAAAAACTTTGCTTTCCAAGACAAGCTCATGGACGTCATTAGTAATTATTAAACTTGTTCTTAATTTAGTATTAATTAATTAGTTATAAAATATTCTGTGCAGCACTGATACATTAAAAGTATACCGGCTGAAGTGCCCGCTCTTTGCACGAGTTCATTTATAAAAAAATAAAACATTATTGATATAATAGCTGAATTGTAAGGGAAGCAAAGCCAAGTGCTCGGCAATGTCTACAAAAACGTAAAATGATTTTTTTTAAATGGTTGCTAAAATTATAATTTGTTTTAAGCGAATTGTAATTTTAAGCCTCTCACATTAAGCATTTATAATTGATGTTAAACAGTACCGCACACAGGAATTTTTCAAGGGGGGGTCCGGGGTCGAAAGTTCACCAATCTTGTATCAGGTTCCTTTTGATTTTATCGATTTTTGGGAACAAAACACAGTAAAAAACTAATTCTTGAATAAATAATTAGCATTAATTAATAAAATTAATCATTAATAACAAATACTTAATTAAATTTTGCATACAATAAACTTAGAATTATAATCAATCGGAAAGAAATCGAGGGCTTTGGGGGGAGCGGACCCCCCCAACTTGTGTGCGCCACTGATGTTAAATAATGATCAATAATATAAAATATCGATGCAGAATAATTGTATTATTTTTAATATTAGGCTTTTTTATTTAAATACTGGTAAACATATTTAAAATATATTGTTTACTTTTTTCAAAAAAATTCATCGTAAAAGTATCACTTTGAAATTTTTGAAAACTGTCAAATTTTTTACGATAACTGCTTTTCAGCAAAATATTTCAGGAAAATCTCCAAAAAAATTAGCTTAGTATATAGAGTTACATATTATTTATGTGCAGTAAAAATTGCATGAGCACTCATTCTGTAGATTCTGAGAAAACTGTACCCGCAGTTTGAAAACAACCATTTTGAGATAATTGCATTTTTTTAGTGTAAAAACACTTGGTCACAAAATAATGAATTACAAGAAGTATTTGCCCTATTTTATTAAATATTAGCTTATTCTCTATTACTTTTAAGGCTTTTTAGTTTTTCTTATACTTAGATTTCTCAGAAAATACATTTATAGCATTTTTCACTTTTAAGCTATCGATGTCTTTTTTTAGTTTAATTATTTTACTCAAATTCTGTATCAATTTTTGAGGAATTTTCAGTTCTGATACATTACTTTCATCAAATTTTGACTATAAAGCATCATAAATACCATGTGAAAATGTGTCAATACATGAAAATATGGCTTTTGTGTACATGATTATACACTATTTCGAAAAGTTTCATTAGTGTTTTATATATTCACCTGTTAACACAATGTTTTACAGCAGCAGAATTAAAATTTTTCTTTAAATATTTGGTAAATGGTATTCAAAACAACAAAAACATAAAAACAGATTTCTTGAACATAAAATTTATGTATTTTTATATATGTAACAAGCTATGTGCAACGAAAAAGGCATTGCATTTTTAGATATTTATAAACACTTTTACTAAAACTATTGAACACCAAAGCTTTTAAATTTGTATAAATACACAATACATATGAAATATATAGTAAAATTTCCAGTTCATGCATACAGTAGAAGTATAGAAAAGGAATACACAATTTATTAAAAATTGTCATTTTCTGTGTCACGACATATGTTCATTAGTGAAAAATGACTGAGAAATATTTTTTAAAATTTTACATAAAGAATAAAAACATACAATACATATGAAATATATAGTAAAAATTTCCAGTTCATGCATATGGTAGATTTATAGAAAAAGAATACACAATTTAATAAAAATTGTCATTTTCGTGTTACGACATGTGTTCATTAGTGAAAATGTCAAAGAAATATTTAAAAAATTTTTGCATAACGAATAAAAACACACAATACATATGAAAAATATGGAAAATTTTCCAGTTCATGCATACTGTAGATTTATGGAAAAAAAGAATACACAATTTAATAAAAATAGTCATTTTCTGTGTTACGACATGTGTTCATTAGTGAAAAATGTCAAAGAAATATTTAAAAAAATTGCATAAAGAATAAGAACACACAACAATATATGCAAATATATAGTAAAAGTCTCCAATTCATGCATACAGTAGATTTAAAAGAAAAAAAAACAGATTACTTGAAAAATATATTAATTAGAAAACACAGTAGCTTTTGTATAAAATTTTTACCTCATCAAAAAGATCCTGCACTGTAGCCGGTTTTTACTTTATTTTTCTTAATATTATCTTCTTCTTTTCTTTCTTTTTCTTCTTTTTATCTTTTCTAATTTTCTTCGAGCGTCCAGAAAAAGCATAAATTGCTTTCATTTAGTCTTTCCCTATCGAGAAGTTTCATGGCACTTACTGAAAATTCCCCCTGGTTCTACGCCCATTTTTTGAAGCATTTTTAATTTCGATACATTACCATCATTAAAGGAACAAACAGCATCATAAACACCAAGCGAAAGTGTTTCAATCTGTACAAATGTTGCTTTGGGAACACGTGACCAAACGACGTTATGAAAACTTTCATCTGGGTTTTGTGTTTTTCCAGGCAAAACATTTTTTCAACAGATCAGGATGGGAAAGATCTCTAAATATAGGACGCATTGCTTCAACAACAGCGACCGGAAGACTGTTTTTATGTTTGTAAGACTTACCTGATGCTTTCAGCCTTTTTTAAATCCACACCATGAATCTTCCCCGATGGGACAAAAACCATGTTGAGGATATTCATCAGTTGATAACTTATGCAGAAAAATGGCCCAGATAGCTTGCTGCATATTCTGAACACTGCTGTGATTTCTCTCCGAATAGCTGATCCATAGCATTACTGCAATTTATCAATTTCATGTTCAGTCAAACGATTTTTCCCACTTAAACACTTACCGTCTGACAAGATTTGCCCTTTCAATTGAGCTCTTAATCGGCGTAATCTTGTTTCATGCGCTTCATTACATGGCAATACACTCCAATTTTTCAATTGGATATTCATTTCCATAAATGTTTTTCTTTTTTTACCGCATCAAATGCTTTGCAATCCCCATCTCCTAAGCACCGTAATATATCGGGCATTATGTAAAGATAATGACCGTTGAAAAATTTTAGACGCACCTTGATTTCCATCACTCCACTAGATCCAACGTAGTTCCTTTTACAATCCTTTTCATGAAAAGGCAAGTTTTTACAAGCGCAATATTTCGAAAGAATATCAATATCTATCACCTTACCTGTATCAATGCTGGTCACAGTAACTACACCATTCAATGATGTGCAACACGCTTCCATGTCCCATCTACAGCTACTGCTATATTTTTGTTACCTTCATTTTCACAAATAGCTTCCTTCGCAGCATTTTGAATTGAATCCTCATAAACAAGTTTAGCAGCATTTAAAATTCGCTTACCGTAAGGAGAAAACCTTGTAGGTGGTTGCGGAAGATTCATTACGCCGCAGAACATTCTCCCTGCTTCTGCACCTTTTCCAATTGAACGCATAGCATACACAAAACCTGGTATTTATTGTAGCAATTTGTGTTCCTTCATGAAAATTTGAAGAAGAGAATTCTACACGATATTGACAAGCAAAACATTTCAGGACAAACGTAATAGCCAGTCCAGACTTACCTTTAAAACTTGCATGTCTAAACCACTGTTGCACATTTTACAGTGAACTTCATTCTGAAAACAAAAGCAAGAATATTCAAATTCATGATTGCATTTAAAAATACCTACGCTATCACCAAAAGAAGAAAACTCATTTAAATAGGGAATTTTCTTTTCTTTGCACATGACTGCTTTGAATCATGTGCATGTTCAGCTTGAGCATTTAATTTACAATCAGTGGTACTTACTTTGCTATTAATAGTATTCTTACGTGGATAATACTTACCTTTGCGTTTCTTGAAAACTTTTTGCAATCTTGGCATTTCAAAATTTCAGAAATTTTAAGTATCGATAAACGACAAGTGCTCAAACTCAACGTGTTCGAAAGCGCCAAAAATAGGTAAACATCCTTAACAGTTACACTTGCAGTTATTCTACAGTTAATTTCGTGGGAATAAATAAAACAGATAATGGCTTTGCAAGAGCATCCCAGTTTTAAAAGGCCAATATGTTTACATTTCTATCTGTCAAGGTAGGCGTGGCAAATCAGTTGATTATTTTTTAAAAAACATTTTAAAATACTTCTAATTCAAAAATTGACTAGTATGTTATATCATTGGAAAGGGCTTAATTTGGAGATTTGAGAAATATCAAAACCTCAAAATCGATTTCTGGAAGGTGTTTACCATACCGACTGTCCTTAAGCTTGCTTGGAAACTAAACCCTGGGGGTTTCGCATCGGACTGGCCACTTGACCGAAACATATGAATTTGAACCCCAGGGCCAAAGGTAACGTAAAATGATATATGCACCGTAGATCTTGGCCCTAATCGGCTGTTGCAATACTGAGCTCAATTCAGAAATAAATAAATTTATTTTCGTGAGAAAATTAGTTTAAAGAATGAGCAGAGTTTTACATACTTGTTAATCCTATATTTTTATCATTATTTTTCCCCTTAAAATTGCTTAGTTTATTAGGCCTGTAATGTAATAAATTATGTTTAAATATGAATGAAACAATTTTAAATGCATTTGAAATAAATATTAAGAACTACCATACGAATGCACAGTTATCAGAAATAGCAATACATTTTTAATTAAAAATTCTATTGTTTGTGGTTACTGAAGAAAGCGTGAAAGAGTTTCTGAAACATATTTTAAAACACATTTACGATATTTGTGTGTTTACTGAAATTAATTTATTTTCGTAAGAAAATTGGTTGAAAGAATGAACAGAATTAAATTTTCTCTTATTAGAAATATTTACAAAAACGAGGGGAACGTTTCGAATTATATATGATTCAATATATTCTGGAAAAATATTATACATGAAATATTTATGCTTGGTTTATATTTGTTAGGTGTAATCCATTTCTTATGTCTACATTGCTTTAATACTGCAATTCGTCCAGTTAAAAGTAACCCTTAATTTTCTTTTTTTTAAAATTAAGCTGAATGATAATAAATATCTTTAAAATTAAAATAAATATTTTTTCAACTTATGATTTTTATTGTTTTTAATTTAATAAATATATTGGTATAATTATAATGTTTGCATCTTTTCATCTCTTACACATATTTATGATCTGAACTGCATAATAAGCAAACGTAAACTTAATCACAAAATAAAATTAAGTAAAAAAACGCATAAGTTTATTGCACAAGTACCCTATATATATATATTAAAGAGATAATTTATATATCATACTTAACATTCTCTAGATATGAATAGTTAAAGGAAACAAATATAAGGTAAAAATTTGAATTTATTTTTGCCGTACAGAATGATATTACTAAAATCCTCTTATTTGATAGAATCTCTCTATAAACGCAATGAATGACGTTAACTAAATATTGATTTTCAGCAGGGGGCCTAAATCATTTTATATCTATAGCATAAAATTACATATTGTACTTAATTAGCTTTATTTATTAATATTAAAATTGTTAAAGTAATTTAAATACAAAGGCGAAATAATTTTTTCTATGTTCTAGATTAATTTATTCATATGCAAAAACGCGCGAGACGAAATAAAATTTAAAGTGCTCCGAAATGACTTTTTTGTTCTTTTTAAGCACTATTTAATTGTCACTTTTCCTTTTTTAACTATGCAAGCATGATTTTAAAAATGCTTTGTAATTTTTTTGTACTCCACAGCCTACATAGTTGAATAGTCTATAAGGAAATATTAGTGTAAAATGAGATCAATATTTTAATGCGTTTTAAGCTAATATTTTGAATTTAAAACGATGCAATTAGTCAGTTATGAATATATTTTGCTTTTGCTTATGTTTTGCCTTTTTTCTAGATTTTCTTTTAAAATTTTTAGTAGGTGATTGATAATTTTCTATCAGTATAATTTTATTTACATTAGATCTGATTTAGAAATATATATGTTTTGATGACTTTTTCCTATTTTATGTGTGATAATCAGATATAATGTGGAAAGATATTTAAGAAATCATATATTTATTTATGCAGTTATATATTCGATTTTATTTCATCATGAAAATTAATAAGCAATTTATCCATTATAATAACTAAAAACAGATTTAAAGCAAACAATATTAACAACTATGTGAATACAATGGCAAATTCCTTAAAATTTTATTTTATACTTTATGAACTTTTGCATTGGAATATATACTTTAATTAATGAACCAAGCTCCTTGTTTGCGTTTATCCTGATAAATTATGTTTAACAAATCTATTGTAGTAACATTGATTCTGAATTTTAACTCTTTATCTACCGACGGTACTTATAAGTACCACTTTCTTTAAAATTATATAGAATACAAGCATTTTTACGAATACTCTGATGATACTTAACAGGGATATTCTTTTAAATCCACTGTTTCATAATACACTGCTGGACATTTGCTAAGGACGGATCACAAATTGCTATTTAGCATAACATTAAGCGTGACATGAGGCCTAGTAGGATAAAATATAGTTGCCACACTGTTCAGACATTAGAATAAAAAATATTTATTGTTCTGAAAAGTACAAAAGCTGTGAAACATCTGAAAGAAAAAAAAATGTTCATTTGATCTGCGTACGGAGAAATGGAACAATGCATCTAAAAGTCAGTTGGCACCTTAAAGAAAGGTATCAGTACGGGATATGTCCACCGTGGAGTGTGATGCAACATTCCACACGTCGTACCATACTTTGCACAATATTATCCAGCAGCTGTTGAGGCAATTTATCCCATTCCTCTGTGAGTGAACGGATGAGGGTGTTCTTGTTTGTCGGAGGATAGTTTCGACCAGCAACTTGCATCCCCAAAGCATCCCACACATTTCCAATGGGGTTTAGATCTGGAGAACGCGCTGGTCATACGAGACGTTGAATACCCTCGCTGTCTAGACAATCCTGAACAGCGAGTGTACGATGACATGTTGCGTTATCCTCCATAAAACAAATTTATCACCGACAGCACCGCGGAAAAGATGAACATGAGGAAGTAGAACTTCATCAATGTATCGTTGGCCCGTCATAGTCCCATTCGCAACCACATGTAGGCGCGTGCGGCCATTGATCATGATGCCGGCCCACACAATGATTCTGCATGTCGGATATCGGTTCTTTTCCTGGATATTTTCTGGACGATAAGCAGTACCACTCTCGCGCCAGATCAGTTGGCGTCTACAATCCGATGACAGACTGAACCTACTCTCATCTGAGAATAGTACGCATGCCCAGTCCTGTTCAGTCCAATTGTGATGCTCACGACACCATTACAAACGAGCAGTAAAGTGCTGTCTGGTCAATGGGACACACACAACGGGTCTGCGTGCGTATAGCCCTCCTCCCCTCAAACGTCCGGCAACAGTTTTTCAGGGAGATCTGCTTTCCTGAAGCAGCAAGAAACTGATTTGCCACCTGCTGAGATGTGGTGCGCCTGTCCCTTTTTGCTGATAGGACGATATATCTGTCTTCTGCAGGCGTCGTACTTCTAACACGACCTCCCCGTGCCGTCTACTACACATTTCAGTAGCTTTAAATGACAGCCACAGCCGTGAAACAACGCTGTGAGCGATGTCGAACTCCCTGGCAACATCTGTTATTTTTCGGCCTTCTTCGATCTTTCCAATAATTCGGGCACTCATAAAATCATCTATGTGATGTCGGGAAGACATGACAAAAAATTTAAGTTCGTCTATTAAATCTCTCCTGTAAAACTTTGACTTGAAACAACAACTGTCCACACGCGTCAAAACCTTTAAAGCTCTTATGAACGCTATCACGTGATGAACAGACGTGGAAAAAAAATTGCATACTCATACTTCTTCTTACTAATATCCCGCACTTATTCTAATTTTCCACGTTTTGTTTCCTTTCATTTTGTGGTTGCTATGGATGATAGTGTTATCCGTCCTTAGCAATTGTCCAGCATTGTATATGGCCGCACGGGTTCTATGATAAGTATTTTAGTAGGGAAGATAAACAGTTTTATAGAAAAAAATTGCATTTTCAGCTGACACTTTGATTGGATTACGAAGATTGTAATGTTTGTTCTGAAAAAGTAATTACCTTCAAAAGGTAAGTGTTTATTTTTTTTTTGTATATTAAACACCTTGATAGACGATTTGACTATTTATTTTAAGTGTGCATTGTATATAATTGATTTTACAGTTGTATAACTTTGTAGTACTTATAAGTACCGACGCATACTGCGTGTTGGATTAAGAAATTAGTTTTTTTGTCCTTGTGACTTATTAAAATTTTTTTGTGGTGTAGTCATCACTATAGTGCAATAGTCTAATAGCCACGGTAGCCGAGTGGTCAAGGTATCGGATCATGGCTTGCCTTGTCACGAGTTTGAGCCCAGTATCACTAAAGACCCACCATGTAAGGCAGCGATGCACGTTAAATCTGCCGAGAGCTGAAACGTCCTGCCGTTGGTGAGGTGTTGTAGTTAGGAGAGGGGGTGCCAGCTCAGATGTCGTCCACGTCATTTGACCGTGGTTCAAAATTACTTGGTCCGTCGCCAAAAGCCCTCGTATAGCTAAACAGTGCTTTAATATTCAATCAATCAATCAATCAAAGCAAAATTAATTCGGTGTTTTAATGTAATGAGAGTATTTGAGACCCCTTTGTGTACTAAAGGAACTATAAAGTACCGAATTCATTAATTAGTTCTAACAAACTAAATTTCCCAAAGATGACTATTTTATTTATGTCTATTCTTTAATTTTCAATACAGCGAATAAAAAAAATGTTGCATGAAAAAAATTGCTGTGAATCATAATGTGGTAGATAAAGGGTTAAAAAATATTCGTTTATTTTACTTGGATTTATGTTTCTTAAATTTTCAACAAGAAAGTTATATAAATAAACATTCTTTTAACTTTAAAATATTGGATGAATCAGTGCTTTAGAAATGCATGTACATATTTCAAAAATGCATTTCTTTCTTGAAGTGTTAATTAAACACGCAAACCTGTGTTTATTCTTAGCTTGATAATGGATATAACGAAAGGGTATCAAATATCATATTGAATTCTGAAAATGAGCTGTTTTTATGAAAGAAACCAGTTTTGCTAATTATCGCACATTTCTGTATTTGATTATAATGCATTAGTAACTAAAAATATCTCCAACTCAATTTATAAAAAAATATTACACTTCAGTACATATGAAGAAATAAAAATCTAATTACTGATCTCAGAATGATACTTAATGTTTGCAAAATGATTTATGATTACTCTGTTTACATCATAATTATTCTACTAATATTTTTTTAGAAAAGTATTTATAAAAATAACAAAAATAACACATAGTAACAATTTTGTTTCATGCTTTCCTGTTTTATATCTGAATCATTTTCATTTTTTTAAAAATATTATTTCAGTTTCACTTTTTTCCAAATTCTATTTGGATATTTTAAAATAGTTTCAAACTTTTTACACACAGTTGGCAGTATTATTATAGAACCAGTTAATACTGTCATTTAAATTTGAAGTTGATAATTATCCAGTGTGTTATTTTAGTTTCCTTTATAAAATTTATGTTTGGTATAACTTTTTTTGAATTTTTGATCCATCTTGTACAATTAATTTTTACATGTTATCTTTCGTTTTCAAGTCGATATTTCCCATTTGTAATTTTTATATATAAGCAAATTTTACGCTTGAATCAGTTTAGCTAGTTTGGGTGTTTTTAACTAATAATTTTCCTTGCATAATTAAGTATATATTTTTGGTTGATTGCTGAAGTTTTTTATCTTTCAAAACGTGCTTACCGCTACATGACACTCTTAAGTCAGAACAATCTTTAGAATATATAATGATTTTGAAGATTTTACCTTTGAATATTTTCATAAGTTTTTTTTTTTATAGGTCTCATCATAAAATTTGTTTTTGCCAATTCGGGTCTTAGGGCATTCTTTTTATACTGATTTAGGTACAGAATCTCTGTTTCTTATATTGACTATTATGGTTCACAATTTAGATAATTATAAAGTGGTTAGCATGAAGGATTTGCATGACTATATCAAATGACAAATTTGGAATATTCAACTTTGGTTATAAAGATTTTTATGAATACATATTTAAAATATTTCTTTCTTTCCCAATGACCCAGTACATAGGAAAGTTATAGGTGAAAGCTAACTGGCCAAAAGTATGCTTAAACTGCAATATTGGTCCCAATGGTGAAGAGTCTATTGTACTACTATTATTGTATGACTATTGTACTATTGTAATCTATAGTACAACTGTGGTTAATATACTTTACTCTTCTCAATAGTTATGCTTAGGTTTATAACTATTTGTATATATGTGTGTGTGTGTGTTTGTGTTTGTGTGTGTGTGTGTGTTTGTGTGTGTGTGATAAATGCTATAATCTGTCGGAGAATTTTTACTTCAAAATGTTGATAATTTGAACAAATTTGCTTCCTTAATGCTCTTAAAAAATAAATTATGCTTACCACATTAGTGAAAATAAGCAATAAGAAAAACTTCTCAATTTAGCGTGACATAATCAATATATAAAATATTATTACTGCGTATGTTAGAAAACAACTAGTTTGCTTAAATAGGTGTAAAATAATATTTAAGTTGATTTTTCGTGCATATTACTTGTCAAAAAATAATTCCTTCTTAATCTAGTTGACCCTTTTTAAATATTATTTGCAAGCTGAAAATTTACTACAAATTTATTCCCAAGAACGGTGTAACTAAGTATATTTCTTCAATTAATTTTTGTATAACTCTTATGCAACAGAATAAATAAGCAGTAATTATACCTCAGTAGTGCCATATATAATTTAAATAAAAGGAATAACATGTATATGCTCACTGCACGGAGATTAACATTTGTTTGAGTCCCATTACGCTATTATACTTTTACATGCATTCTGAACACTGAATTTAGGACGAAATATTCTGTACAAAAAAATGCTTATAAACATTTAATGGAATGATTACAGAAGCATAAAATTGTTTAAGTAGTTAAGTGCAGTGAACATCATAACATTAATTCTAAAACATTGGTAACGGAAAATTTTCAATTGGCTAACGATATTCAATTCAAAGTTTGCTTATGTAAGTATGTGCATGCTACAATTATCTAAAGGAATAACCCTGTTTAATAAGGGAGGAAAAAAAGAAAATAATTTATGTATACATTTATCCCACACATTTTTTGTGCTTCCTACTACTAGAAATTAATTGCATTTGTTTTGCATGAACATTTTATGGGGATGTAAATGAGTTATTTACAAATATTTTAAATAATAATGTATGCAATTCAACATAAAATAACTATGTATCTAAAAATTTTGTAGAGAGTAAAAAAAATATCTGTGTGAAAATGATTATCTTTAGAAAATTGGATTTTTAAATATATATTATACCTTATAATAAATGCATAAAATGTATCCCTATGTTTAATAATCTAAATAAACGGGATAGAAGTAAAAATTAAGAGCAATTATATTAAACACTATTAATAATACTAATCAAACGCAATGGAATTACCTTTTTGAATTAATACATATTTCTTTTATTTATTTGTATTTGCTAAACTCAAGTAAAGGATTCGCTTTACTTATGATCACAAATTGACTTTTTTAAAGTTTTTTTATAAATTATTTGCAAAGTTACTTGAAAAGCATTTCGAAATTTCATTTTTAATTGATATACACTCTGTCGCAAAAAAATATATGCACCCAGAAGAAATTGAGCTACATTCACGAAATTTGGTATGCATGTAGTGTATATGAAAATAAACAAATGATTAAAAATTCAGAACAAAATATCATTTTATTAAGCGGGTTACAGCTTGCAAAGGTTAAAGTCAGTAAGTAGTAAAGCCACCTCTGGTAGCTATACAAGCCGAAATTCGGCGTGGCATCGATTCAATTAGATCACTTATGACCCCCTGTGGAAGATCCTGCCATAGTCTTTGCATCTGCGCAGTTAATTCTTGTATCTCGACGGCTGCAGTTGCCTCCCAGCGCGTCCAGACATGCTCTATTGGCGAAAGATCTGGTGACCTGGCAGGCCATGGTAGGACGTCATATCCTTTGAAGACATTGTTGGGGAGAGTCGCAGTATGTGGACGAGCATTATCCTGTTGATAAATGGCACCTGGGCGACTTGATAGCATGGGTAGCACAATCGGCGTTAAAATATCGTCCACGTATCTGCGAGCTGAAAAAGTGCCTTGAAGGACCACTAAAGATGATCGTGTGTCCCAAGAAATTGCTACCCACACTGTCACACCTTGTGAAATTGCTGTATGCCGCTCGACAATAAATGCCGGATCGGACCGCTGGCCGGTGCGCCTCCAGACACGTATGCGGTGGTCATCAGCACTGAGACTGAATCGGGATTCATCACTGAAGATGACATGTCTCCAGTCTGTCACACCCAAGTTGCCCGAGGTCGGCAAAATCCAGTCGACACTGCCTATGATGTGGGGTCAGTGGTAAGCGTCTTAGCGGACGTCGGCTCCTCAAGCCAACTTCGGTCAGTCGTCTCCTTTATGGTTTCTCTTGATGGCACTGGATGTCTGGAAGGAGGTAAATGGCGTTGAATCGATGCTAGCGACGTTGTTGGTGCCGAAGTGGCCACTTTTCTGATTGCACGATCTCGCGATCATTTGTGTTCCTGGGACGTCCTGACCCCTCCGCGACGGTACACTCTACATTCTGTGATCCACTGTTGCCAACACCGAGCAACTACCATATCGCTCCGACCGAGGTGGCGGCCGATACGTCTATTCGACCAACCTGCTTCTCTGAGGCTTATTATACGGCCCCTATCAAAGTCCGTCAGCTGCTCGTACTGCCGCCGGTTACGTCTTAGAAGCATCCTAAGTCTCAATATCGTCTATCAAAGTCATCAGATTCGTTTGGATAGCCGTACGGAGCTCGTACTCATGCTTTTAAACTCTCCCAGTTGCGCAACTAATATGCGCATAGCACACTTAGCCTTGTCTCATTGGCTGCGAAATTTTAATCATTTGCATATATCTTACCAGACTACATTCTTGCCGAGTTTCGTGATTGTAGCTTGATTTCTTCTGGGTGCATATATTTTTTTGCGACAGAGTGTATTTATCTTAGGATACAAAATTGAAGCATACTGAAAATATTGATTTGTTTGCTGCCAAAATGTACTGGAGTCATAAATTAAGATTGTATCTATGTTTTCCCCCAATAATTCAAAATTAAACATAAAATAAAATATTGACATTATTAATTTTTGTATTTTGAAGATCATATTATTATAAAGTTATATAAAAACTATATATATATTAACTTAAAACTTTGATTAAATAATGCTTATCATTACTTTTGTAACATGAAAGGATTTTGAATATTTAGGCACATAATATTCTTAAATCCACAAACTGCTTTAAAAATTATTATAACTGTTCGGTTTCACTGTGACGAATGAAATGACCGATTCCAGTGAGTTTTTGGGATTATTTCTTCTAATAAGAATTTTTTGATATATTGAGATATTGTACACCATTGTATTAAAAGCATTGTACTTTTTCTATAACTTTCCGTTTAATAAAAGGAGCGTATTATTATTGAATGAGTAGAATATAATAAGGCGCTGCCAGCAGTGCCTGAGAGGTCAATGCTGTATTTGCAGACATATTGGCATACACGTCATTCAACGTTAGTGTGCAAAGTTTGAATCTCTATATATATAGTGACGAATGTCTCACAAATAGAATACCGGGACACACCGAAGAGATTTGTGGACATCGCAGTTTTAAGATTAAAAATGGAACAAAATCCTGGCAATACTGTTAGAGACTTCGCAGAAGAAGTAAGCGTAACTCCTGCAACCTTTGCTCGTCACTAAAATGATTTGATAGGTGAAAAAAATGGGCAAAAGTGTCCTTCATGAATTGAATGCGAGTAAAAAGAATGGACGCTTTGAAACATCTTCTGCACTTCTTACCAACCAAACTGATCCATTTTTCAATCATATTAAGATGTGGGAAGGAAAGTGGATCCTGCCGAAAGTGGCTGGACGCCGACAAAGTTACCCAACACTTCCCGAAACCAAAACTCCATCAAAAGAAGGTTATGGAGACTTTTTGATGGTCCTGAACTGGTTTGATCCACCTAAGCTTTCTAAAACAGGTGAAACCATCAAAGCGGAAAACTATTGTGATCAAATCACCGAAATGCACCAGACACTGTCACTTAAAAAGCTAACATTGGTCGATAAGAAAGGCTCAATTCATCTCCAAGAGAATGCTGGATCTCGTATTTCAATGATCACTCGTAACTTTTTATACATAACTAGACCATCTATCGTGTTCACCTGACCTCTCATGTACAGATTATCTTTTTTAAAAATAATCTGTGCAACATTCTACACGATAATTTTTTCAGAAATCCAAGGGATGCTGAAAAGGCAATCAACAAATTTTTCGTGACCAGAACTGCTGAGTTTTTTATCAGTAGAAAAAAATGTGTTTCCTATTGGGAAAAGCATGTCGAAACTAATGGTTCTGCCTTACATCTCAAATAAGTTTGTTCTATTATAATACGTACTTAAAGTAGGCCGTAAAAATCAGACATATCATGTCTTACAATATATAAGACGTTTGAAACACATATGGAGAAACGTTGGGAGGATTTAACATTTTGAGGCCAAAAGGAACAGAGCCTTAAAAGACGGCTCTGGCC
>BMAU01004187.1:0-19681 GCA_019973935.1 Trichonephila clavipes | reverse complement strand
GAGAAATGATCTGTAATTAGTAATGTGTTGTTCTGTGAAGTAAGATAGATATTAAACTAATATAAGGAAGTAAAATGTGCATCAAATTATAGTTTGAACTCACACAACACAATAGTTGGCGACGAGGATGGGATGAAATTTTTGTTTAATTCCGCGAGCTTTGAAGAATCTTTTTTTTTTTTTTTGTCACGAAGAATTCTTAAATTCTTATATAGAGATGAAGTAAGAAGAAACAATCTTTTTCTTTTGGATAAGGCATTGCCTGAAGACAGCTCAAGGTAAAAAAAAATTTTTTTTCTCTTTAATCGGGAGGAACCATGGAACAGCAAATTTCCAGACTTGCTCTGGCAGAATCAAGACCTGATTCGAGCACTGCAAATTAGAGACGATTCTCATAGTCATAAAGTAACTGTACAATTTGAAAAAATTTGATGAAGAAAATGAAAATTTCGATACTTTCATCGAAAGATTCGAAACTTAGATGTACAGAATGTACCAATAGCAAATCGAGCTAAGGTTTTGTTTCGTCTTTTAGTGCAAAAATTGTACCAGTTACTAAAAAAAAATTTTTGCTTGCACCTGACATTCCTTCCGACCAAACGTTAGATAAGTTAAAAGATGCACTTAAAAACATTTGACCTCCAAACCTTTGATTATACCTTCTCGTCACAAATTTTTAAACAGAAAACAGACTGAAGTGAAAGGTATTAGTATATACATTGCCGAGCTTAGGGCTCTAGCAATGAATTGTGATTATGATAAAGATATGTTGAAAATTATGTTACGCGACGTATTTGTAAGCGGGTTGCGGGATAAAATGATATTAGATCGATTATTTGAGGAAGATAATATTAGTCTCGATAAAACGCTAAATATAGCACTGGCTATGGAAAAGGCTTTTAAAGGGCAAACGATATTGTGGGCCGAGGAATAAATTCAATGCAAACTTTTGAAAAACACATGGATAAAAATTCAATTTTACAAAAACCGAAATAACACATATTGTTCACGATGCACAGGTACCAACCATGCAAAACAGAATTGTAGGTTTATTTCAAGTAAATGTAATTTCAGTGGGAAAATTGGACACATTAAGCAGGCATGCTTCGCATCTAAAAAGGTAAATGCGAAATCGGTAAAACAAAAGCAGGTAACTCTATTAGATGAAGTTGAGGATAAAAACAAAATTCCACTATACGAATTAAAAATTCAGAATTGTATATTACACGAGGAAGAACCGCTCCAATTATGATAAATTTAAAAATTGAAAACAAAAGTTGTTCTATGGAATTGCATACGGGGGGAGCGGTTAGTGTAATGAGTATTGGAAATTTCAGGAAAATTTCAAATAAACAAATTAAACCTACAAATATAGTTTTTAAAACATATAAAGGAGATTCATTAATACCATTAGGATATGTTACTGTAAGGGTACAATATAAAAATCAAAAAGTAAACTTGAACTTATACATTGTGAAAGAAAACTTAGATACTATTCTGGGTCGGGAATGGCTCTATAAAATTCATTTAGATTGGAAGGCTATTAAAGCTTTTAGAGCAAAAACCGAACAAAATTTAAATAACCTTCTAAGAGAGTATAAGGATATTTTCGATGATAAATTACTAGAAATAAGCAATTATGAGGCTAAACTAAAACTCAGACCTGAGTAAAACCTATATTTTTAGGGTTCGAACAGTACCCTTTGCTTTAAAAGGTAGAGTTGAAAACGAAATTGACAGACTTGAAAGAGAGGGCATCATAGAAAATGTCGACAGCTCTGAATGGGCAACCCCAGTAGTTCCTGTTGTTAAAACCGATGGTAGTATAAGACTATGTGCTGATTATTCAGTAACCCTGAATTCAAATTTAATTGTCCCTCTGCATCCTTTACCAAGATTGGAAGAAATTTTTAGTAGTTTAAATGGGGGAAAACAATTTACAAAATTAGATTTTAAGCATGCATATTTGCAAATGAAAGTCCATCCCGACAGTCAGAAATTAATTACTATAAATACCCACAAGGGGATTATATGTTTGTAAAAGACTTATGTATGGATTAAATGGGGCACCTGCTATTTGGCAGCGCTATGTTGACGGACTATTTCAGGGTATGGATAGAGTCAAGGTATTTATGGATGATGCTAGAATAACAGGGAACGATGAAATTTCGCATTTTACAGCTTTAGAGGAATTTTTTAAGAAATGTACAAAACACGGGCTAAAGCTTAATTTAAATAAAGAGTGTTTTTTTTCATGCATAGAAGTTTAAGTTGGCATTATTTTCCAAGATGGCGACAGATTTAACAGCTGTCAAGTGATTTATTCTCAATTTGGTTTGGCAATTCATCAAAACGATCATCAAGCAAGGCGTAGATTCGTCGAATGGGCCCAAAACGAGATTGCCGTTGTTCCCGATTTTCATAAGCGAATTTTGTTTAGCGATGAAGCGCACTTCTGGTTGAATGGCTACGTCAACAAACAAAACTGCCGCATTTGGAGTGAAGCTAATCCACAAGTGTATGTCGAAACACCGTTACATCCACTGACTGTTTGGTGCGCTTTATGGGCTGGTGGAATCCTTCTTCAAAAACGATGAAGGCTACAACGTTACAGTCAATGGTGATCGGTATAGAGCCATGATTGCTAACTTTTTCATTCCTGAATTGAACAATCATGATGTCCAGGAGCTGTGGTTCCAACAAGACGGCGCAACAGGTCACACAGCTAGTGCCACAATCGATTTATTGAAAGACACGTTGGGTGACCGCCTAATTTCACGTTTTGGACCTGTGAATTGGCCTCCAAGATCTTGTGATTTAACACCGCTAGACTATTTTCTGTGGGGCTATTTAAAGTCATCGGTCTATGCGGATAAGCCACAAACGCTTGACCATTTGGAAGACAATATTCGCTGTGTTATTGCCGATATACGGCCACAAATGTTGGAAAAAGTTATCGAAAATTGGACGTCCAGATTGGACTACATCCGAGCCAGCCATGGCAGTCATATGCCAGAAATCATATTTAAAATGTAATGCCACAAGATTATCCTTCGAATAAAAAAAATTCATGTCAATCGAATAATACATCGTTGTTTTATTGCAATTTAAAGTTCTATACCTCTAAAAAAACACCCTTTAAAAGTAGGTTTTTCCAAAATAAAATAAATTTTCTTGGGCATAGAATCGATTCAAAAGGGTTACATAAAACTGACGAAAAAATCTCAGCCATTGTAAATGAGTTCTGTACCCAGGAATGTTCATGAAGTAAAAAGTATCTTTGGGTTAGTTAATCTTTACGGGAAATTTTGTGAAAATTTAGCTGCTATTGCTAATCCTCTTAATAATTTGACAAAGAAAAGTGTTAGATTTTTATGGTCGAAGGATTGCCAGGTTGCCTTTGAGCAAATAAAGAAGGAAATTCGTTCACCTAAAGTTTTGGTGCATTAGGATCCTAGCCTATATATATATATATATATATATATATATATATATATATATACCTTTAACTTTAGCTAGTGATGCATCTCCAGTTGGTATTGGTTGTGTTCTGTCACACTTATATCCAGATGGCTCTAACGTCCGATCGCGTTCGCATCAAGAACTTTATCTGAGTCCGAGAAAAAATACTCTCAAATTGATAAAGAAGCTCTTTCAATAGTTTGAAAAGGAAAAAAGTTTTATCTATATTTGAAAGGTAGAAGATTCACTTTGATAACGGATCACAAACCTTTGATAGCTATTTTTAGTTCAAAAAGAGGTTTACCAGTGTTGGCAGCTACCAAACTTTTACATTATGCGCTCATTTTGCAGTCATTTTAGTTTGATATAATATTCCGTAAAACGATTGTACACGAAAATGCAGACTTTTTTTCTCGGTTACCAAAAACATCGGAAGAGCTTGAAGTTAAACATAACATCACAATATTTCAGATGTCACAGATTGAAGCATTACCAGTTACTTCTAAGGAGTTACGACAGGAGATGGGTAAAGATATAGAGCTGGGTCCACTCTTAAAAGCCTTAAGGGAAGGAAAAGATTTGTAAGGAGGGAAGCCCAGTATACCGTTGAGGTTGGTTGTATTATGTACGAACAAAGGGTCTGTATTCCAAAGAAATTTCGGAAGATTTTCTGGAAGAATTACATGCTGGACACTTAGGAATAGTAAAAATGAAGGCTATAGCTAGATCGTTTGTTTATTAGAAAAATATAGATAAAGACATTGAAGAAGCCGCAAAAAACTGTGTCGATTGTGCTAGATATGAGGCTGATCCCCCACAAAATCTAAAGTTCATTACTGGGGGAATATCCCAATATGCCATGGGAACGTATTCATGCAGATTTTGCTGGACCAATTTTTGAACACACGTTTTTTCTGATCGTTGATACTCATTCCAAATGGTTAGAAGTATATCCTATGAAGGTAACCACAACCAAGAAAACCATCGAATGACTTCGAGATAGTTTTGCAAGATTCAGATTACCTAGGGTACTTATCAGCGATAATGGATCTCAGTTTACATCCTATGAATTTCAGCAATGTATGCATAAAAATGGAGTTAAGCACAAAATTAGTGCACCTTTCAAGCTTTCTAGTAATGGACAAGCAGAACGCTATGTTGCTACTTTAAAGCAGTCATTAAGAGCTATGCATAAATACGAAGTTACTATACAACAGAAATTAAGTACATTTTTAATGCAATACCGAAAAGCTCCTAATGTGACTACAACACTTAGTTCAGCCATGTTATTCCTAAAAAAAGACATTAGAACCAGGATAGATTTACTTTTACCTGAACTGAAAACAAAAATTCAGGATAAATTACGAAGAGATAATTTCGAATTCCAAGATAGGAAATTTGATGTTGGAGATCGAAAGGGCTGTGCGAGTTTACTGAGCAGCTAATACTAGATGGAAATTTGGTACCTTTGTAAACCAGAATGGCGTACTCCACTACATCATTGATGTTCAAGGAACCCTGGTGAGACGACATATTGATCAGATCCGTCTAGTGGGGGATAAAGTGCAAGAAAACATCATTCCACTTATTCACCAGAGATTTCCATCAGCAGAGGTTCGAGAAAACAACTCTAATATTCAGCATGCAGAAACGGCGGAAGATATTTCTAAGGATCTGAACAAGGAATTGGGTTCATCTTCCGTACAAGGAGTGCCATCAACTGATGTTGCGGTTCCAGATCTATCACAGTCTTCCGCTAAAGAGACTGACTCAGAGACGAGGAGCCCACCATTTCCTGACAGGCCATTTCCTAGGCCTTCTGGGAGAATCAGGCGACCTCCGGAGAGACTTGTTCTTTAAGGAGGGAGGAGATGTGGTATATTTAACCGAAACCAGTTAGACTGTTAACTGTGACTGAGTGGATGATTGTATATAAATCGCGCAACTATGAGAAATGATCTGTAACTAGTAATGTGTTGTACTGTGAAGTAAGATAGATATTAAACTAATATTTGGAAGTAAAATGTGCATCTAATTATAGTTTGAACTCACACAACACAATAAGGGTACACATACAACTGGTTGTATTGCATAGAGACCTGAATTGTGAAGACGCCTTCTCACCGTACTAGCGGATACACTTCTCCCTGATGCTACACAGTGGTCTGCAACAAGTTGCGGCATAGAAATCCTTCTTCTCCTTTGGGCCGAAAGAGCGGTAAAATGGTCTCCTGCAGGTGTTATAGCTCGTGGTCGGCCAGCTCAGGTGTCATCTTCGGCACTTTACAATGGCTCAAACTTACGAGACCCATCGCCAAAAGCACTCGTGTAGCTGAAGAAGACGACATTAAGATTCACTCACTCAAAGACGAAAATGTCGTCTCACTTGAATAAGTTGTAGAAAAAAGGTAAAACATATATACTGTATTGTAGTTTCAGGAATTCTTGAAAATTTTTTTACAACTTCTCTGGCCAAAACTCTTCTAAGGATTTCGTTTTAAAATCGTTTTCTAACTCCGAATCTCTTGAAAATTCAGCTGGTTTTTGTGATTTTATTGGCAAATGAGTGAAACTTCCCACAGAATTTTCACTAAAATGGGGAGGGCACGTCTAAGGAAATTCATTTGGGGTCGAGACTTGGAGCAATAGTAGTACTCCCTTACGGTGTTCAACCCTCTATATAATTCCACCGAATGGACAGCCCATTCGGAGAAAATAGCCTTCGAAATTCCTTCTTAGCTTTTATACAATTGAGTTTTAGTTTACTCCAGCGACTCAGTAGCATGGTTGGTAGAACGTCTGCTTTTTTTATGCCCATGGATAGGCTTCGAATCTCGCGATCGACTTTTTTTACAATTCATTTAATTTTTTTAAAAAATTAAATAAATTTATTTAAAAAGGACTTATTAAATATTTTATATAACTATAAAATAATTAAAGTAATAATTTTAAAAAAGACATATATTTTTTATTATATTAATTATAAAATAATTAATTTAATAATAATAATATATTTTATAAATTATTTTATGTTACATATAATATTTTATTTACAGTATATTTTATTTCACGTTATAAAACTATTTGTGACTGATTTTTAGATAAAATATGTAATATTTATTTCATATTTTATTATAAATACTATTTATAAACATAAAAATATAATATAAATATTTTTATATAATCACAATAGTCCTTTTTACTTTATAAAATACAAAATTAACTACATAAAATATCATCTAATATTAAAAAAAAATTTGATAAATAATATTTCTTAATTTTCAAAAATATTGAATGAATTGAAAAAAAAATTGATTGCGGGATTTGAACCCTATCCGCCAGCGTAAAAAAGCAGACTTTCAACCAACCACGCTACTGATAGTGCAGCGTCCGGGGGTTTTGGCCTCGGACTTTCGTTACAGTGAATGAATATATATGGTTGAAGGATATAAAAGCTAAGGATGAATTTGGAAGGCTTTTAGGAAGAAATTTAGAGAGATCAGCTGAGACACGCCTGAGTACGGTCGCGTCTTCTGTACGCTCCGTACTTTTCTTTCGACCAACGTTCTATACGTAACCACGCATTAACTTTTGGAGGCAACTGAGCCAGTCTTCCTATAGCTCTTTTCAGAGCTGAAAGGATAGGGCGACATCCAATAGATTTATTCGCCACTATTTTTCTGGATTTTACGATTTTTGATCATGGCCACGAATTCCGATGATAGCATGACTCTGGACTCATGGACACCCTCACGCCCCTCTACGCCAACTCCTTCCATTCTTTGCACTAAACGTACGGAACTGACCAACGAAATTCAAAAACTTTCACTGCTTATCCAAGGAACGAATGACACTCTCAACTCCTTGATCCGCGCGTTTTGGCTTCTACAACCCTCATGATGCAAATGTGACTATGCTGCAGAACCTGCTGCTCAACTACACCTCCAGTCATCAACAGGCGGTAAGTGAGTTTAGCTCTCTCTCTTCCTGTGATTCACCTGGCTGCCCACTTCATCATACTCCCCCTAGCTCTCCTACAAAATCAAGTCAAAATATTCAACCTAGCACTAATGAATCTGAAAACGTTAATTTAATTTAAAAAACCCCTCAAAAACGTAAGGAAAACGAGGAGGGATTCATAACGCCTCCCCTCAGTAAAGTTAACAAATGGACTAGTAATGCTGGTCAATTAAATTTTGAAATAGAGCTAAATAATAAATTTCAGGATCTCAACCAAGAAACAGTAAGAACTTCCACTGGAAACCACACTAAGGAATCTGATAAACAGCACCCTAGCACTACCACAATCCCCAAAATCTGCCACCTCCCGTCATGCTCAAAGTAGAAGAAAACTACACGGAACAAATGAAAACCATAACAGACAGTCTCCCCGCTGTAAGAGGTAAACTCTCCGGAGAATACCTCAAGCTCTTCACAAACACACATGACCAACAATCGGATTTAATTGCAGTTTTAGAGGAACTAGATTACGAATTCTACGCTATTAAATCAAAATCAGAACGACCTATCAAGGTTGTCATTAAGGGCTTACCTCGCGACACAGACACGAACACCATACACCATGAATTAATAATGCTCGGATACACAGTAGATAAAGTAACCCAATTAAAGAACGCATCACCAAGCAAAAGCTCCCTCTTTTTCTCATCACTCTCCCACGCAATATACATAACTCTAAAATTTTTGATCTAAATAGAATTTGCAATCTCGCTGTTAATGTTGAAGGATATGAGGGCAAAGGGGTCACCCAATGCTACTCATGCCATAAGTTTAACTATACTGCAGATTTATGCCACTTAAAACCCAGATGTCTTAAATGTGGACTTAGTCATCAGACTAAGGATTGCGAAATTAAAAAAAAAAGTATACCAGATGTACTGTATCAACTGCCAAACTGTTGGCCACATGGCCAACTATGCTAAATGCCTCCTCTACCCAAAACCCAAAAAGATCTCCCACTAAAAACAATAACAACCACATTAATATAATTAATAGCATTGTTCGTCCAAACTTATCTTATGCCAACGCAACAAAAGGAATCAATAACTCAAATAGAAACCAACAGATGGCAACACGCACTCGTGGAAGTTCTGTTTCTCCCTAAGTTCAAAACGATCAAACTAATGTTCCGACCCCCCAAATCAAGCTAATAACAATAACACCAATGTTAACTTAATTTCCCAAACGCTACAAAGCATCATTCAAGCTCTTTCGACCCTCGCAGTGCAAATCAGTAACAGGAATTTTGCTCCCCTCCGTGCATAACAAACCTAGCAAAAATAAAAATAAGGAATTCAAAAAACAAGAAATGTATGCCTTAGTCGACGCAATCTTCAAACATTATGATGATTAGTCACTCAATGATTGGTTTAAACATAATTTCAGGGGAACGCAAACGGCATCCTAAATAGAATTAGTGAATTTAAAATCTTCGTAGAGAAGTACAGCCCCGATATTATTTTAATTCAGGAAACACATCTGAGACCTAAGCACAACATTAACATCAGCAACTGTAAATGCTACAGAAACGATCGACAGACGGCAGGGCCGGCTTCAGGTGGAATTCTTATTTTGATTAAAAAATCTATATCCCTCTATAATACCCCTACTCCACAGCTTTTTCACGTTGAAGCGACTACTGTCACTATCAACCCCTAACTTAGATCCTCTCAGTATCACTTCTATTTACGTCCCTCCCCTCTCAGATAAACTTCTTTTCACGCTAGACCTAGAAACCATAATGCAAGTCAAAAGTAATTGTGTGATTTTGGGTGATTTTAACGCCACACACAATACTTGGAATTGCTTCCGTAACTCTACCAGAGGAACTCAGCTTAATCCGAGCACGTTCGTGACTTTTTTGAAAATAACATATTAAAACATTATAAATGCTTTTAGGGATGAATACCAATAAATACTAATATTTAACTAAAAATATTTAAAATAAATTGCCTAAATTTTACAAAATCCCAATTATAAAAATTTTAGCAATATTTTTGAAAAACGACAAAGCAGTTAGAGAAAAAAAATTAACTTAGATCAGTAAAAATATTACTAAAACAAATAAGTATGCATTTATCTAGAGGATGTACTAAAATTTTAATGTTTTAGTAAAATTTAAAAATTTTTAGAGCTCATCGAGTAAATATTATAGGAAATGTGTCATTTTTATGAGACCATTATTTAAATAACTGACCATAAAAATCAAAAACTATGTATGCAATAAAAATATTTTTAGTACATACTCTAGAAAACAATATAAGTATTAGGTTCAAAAGTTTTATAGAAATATATTCATAATATTTTGAGTTATCAGACTTTACCGTGAATACATTATACATAAAAAACAGTTTCGAGAAAAACCCACAATTTAAAGTTTAAACTTTTGTTGTTTTAATATAAATTATACAAAGAAACCTAAAATTCCCCAAAATGATTTGTAACGGTTATGCCCTCTTGTATCTCAGCTTTGGCTAATTTTCTTTTCTTTCGTGACCTATTTTTTTTTCTGGAAGTTTTTACTTCAGATAATGAATGACGTCCCATTAACTCATTAATGCGTTCTTCATCGAGTTGGGCAAAACCGCTTACAGTATTGACACAACTTGTATCTGAGCTTGGTTCAACACATCTAACAATCCTCGAAAACCTTTGTTAAATTGTATGACAAACATGTGAGCTCCCAATTTCAAGTTTGTAACTCGACAAAAATATCTTTCAGGATAAACTTCCACAGAATGCCATTAAAACTTTCATTTGCATTCTGCGTTTTCCCTCATGTAAGCGCATTTATTCAATAAATCTTTGTCACATAGCTTCATATAATGAGGCTTGATAATTTAATTATTTTTGAGGAAGTCCCTTGCCAGTATCAATATGCATCTTTCCTTCAAATGTAGCTCGTTGAAATTTGCAACATGTCGGGTCAACTGGACATTGGCCATGCATCGGTTGGTTTTTGTTGGAACAGCAATGAAAAAATGCTGCAATCACTGCACTTTGCATTTTTTCTATGTTATTCACATTGGATCTGATAGCGATGCCATAATAATTTTGTAGTTTATCGATGAAACTATCAGTTAATTTCCCACGACCTCCCAGACCTTTTTTGCTTCAGCTTCAACTTTCGAAAACTTGAGCCAACACGCTTTTGAATGTGGCCAATGCATTCAAATTTTTAACGCTGTTTTCACCATAAATATTTTTAACCATGCATCAAAACTTTTCGAATCCCCATCTCCATAAAAATGTACATATTGCACACACACATTTCTCGTCTCAACGCAGATCTTTCGAATATTCAAACCAACAGGTTCCATCGCACCAGATGACCCAACATGTTTTTCACACTCGTGTGCAATTCTATTTTCATGTTTCTTCAAACATAATCTGCACATTTTTGACATTACTTCCATGTCTAAAAAAATTGCTTACCAGTATCTATGGAAATAGCACTAACACATCCATTTAAAGACAAATGTCACTCTACGTTGCCAAGTTCCATCGACCGACACACCGCATTGAACTTCATCAAAATTATTCTTCTCGTGGATTTCAGCTGCAGCCTCATTCATAGTTTTATATGCAACGTTATTAGAAACATGCTTTAATTTTTTTTTTTCGAGATACTTGAAAGCTGTTTTAGAAGGAGATTTCACATTGATAGCTGAACACAGCTTCCTTGCAGCAGAGTGTCCCTTTCCAATGATTCTTAAGCCAAAAACAAAGGAAAGGTTAATATTGTGCAATTTGTTAACTTTCATAGATGTTCAAAAGGAGCTTAAAACGTTACAGTTTTACATTTTAGTATCATATTAGATGCTAAGCCAAACACAGATTCTTGCAAAAGTTGAAGCTTATTTTCTAAACATTCAGGACAGCATAATAAGGAAATCACATTACTTAAAATTTCTAAATTAATAATTACGTTCCTATCTTCATTTTCAACAGTATTTGACATTTTTTGAATCCTTTTGAAGTTTTTCTTTCACTTGCAGTAGGTGCAGATCTGACATTTTTGTTGATCTCATATTGGTTATTCTTAATAGTGTATCTATTGCCTTTAAATTTAGATTTACGAGTAGAATTTCGATTCTTGGGATTAGCCATAACACAATAGTGTGCACAATTTAAATAATAAAATTAAAATTTCGAAAAAACCCGACAACGTTAGCAAAATCAATCAAATAACTCGAGCTAAAAGCTATCGAAAAGCGATTGAAAATTTTGTAAACACAAACTCTTATTGAAAACTATTGGAAGAAATGTTGTGTTTGCCACTCACTTTAAAACAATAAACTATTTCTATTATTTCCTTAAAAATTTAAAACTATTTCAAAAAAAACTGCTCCTTAACTAATTTTTGACAGATTTTGAACCATTTAAATGCCTACTTCCGGTAGATCAAAGACTCACTTCCGGTTTTTTTAATTTGATAAAACTGATTATAACTTGACCTCTAGGTAACGTAGAAACAAAACAAAGAGTGTTTTGGAAAGCCAAAAGATAGCTCTATTCAATAAAATAAAAAACAAAAATGTTTTTTTTTTTGAGAGAATTCGGTCATTTCAACGTGTTCGGATACCTTAAAGATTTTGTGACCGTGTAAACATTGAAATTATTTATCCCGATTCCCCACTAGATATGGTTATAATACTAGCAACACACTAGACATTGCTCTAGTGAATGACTTTTAACTTTCCGTATAATATCACCTCCCTCACTGAGCTCTTTTCCTCTGACCACAATCCTGTGTTGCTAAACTTCGCTTATTCTCTTCCGATACACCAGGAAAATCTAGAGCAATTACCACCTGTTGGCGCCTTTTTAAAAAATGTTTAAATAATAATATTATTCTAGAAGAATTTGTTAAATTTAATAATCCCTTCGCCTAGAAGAGAAAATTGCTACTTTCACCGAAGCCGTCTGCTCCCCCACCTCGAATCCTCTCAACCAATCACAGACACTAGACACACTTTTCACTCCTCATACTACAGAACTGATCGCTCTGAAAAATCGAGCACCTAATATGTATAAAAACTACAAAGTCAGAGTTAACAACACCTTCTCACTTCCACACCGCGTCAACATAGGTGTCACACAGGGTTCCCTTCTGGGGCCCGTTCTGTTCAACATATATCTAAATGACATTCCATCACACCCACAAACCATGCTAAACCTGTACGCGGATGATACCGCAATTCTTGCTACTTACAAAAACCACAAAACAATTACTCTTGCCCTCAATAAGCACCTGGCTCTGCTAGAAAATTACTTCAATCAGTGGAAAATTAAAATAAACGTAGAAAAAACTGTAGCTGTACTATTCACCAAAAGAATAAAACCAGTCAAACCACCAACACTGTACTCCACACCACTGCAATGGTCTCAGTCCACTAAATATCTTGGTTTAATCTTGACAAGAATCTCACTTGGAAACATCACATCTTACACGCGCGTGACAAATTCCGGCACGCACTAAGATTAATTTACCCCCTAATTTGCCGGAAATCCGAAATGGATATGTATAATAAAGTGCTTCTTTACACTGCCGTTTTGCGACCAATAATTAGTTATGGCTGTCCTGTTTGGGGATATGCAGCAAAGACTAATATTAAAATTTTGATAGCTCAAAACTCAATAATTCGTACTATCACTAAGGCTCATAGATATACTAGGAACTCAAACATTTATAAAGCTCTTAAACTTCACCCTTTTAAAAATTACATTCAAATATTAGCAAAGAAATTCTTTGCTAACCTTCATAATATCAATAATACTAATCTGATGAATCTTGAGAACTACACGCCTCAGGACGACCATAAGAGACCTAGGAGAATTCTTCTAGACTCTTACAATCCACCTTAATTTCTCTACCACCTCATTCATCTGTTGATGAATGACCCAGTAAATTTTTATTTTTATTCTTATATATAATTTCTCTTTTTAATTTTATCATTTGTTCATTGCTTTAATTTTCAATGCTGCAACCCCATCAGGCACCTCTAAATTTTTATAATTTCTTACTATCATGGTACAGCCAACCGAGAGGTAACTCACTAAGTTCCACCGACCAATCACTGTGCTTGCTTTCCTCGTCCAGTTCACAGCCAAAATCTTGGTTTCCTCATCAGACTTTCACGTCAACCCCCCCCGGATCTACGTCCTACCACACGTCATTTACTCGTCACTCCATGCTAACCAATCAGGTCGCTGCTTGCTTCCCATCAAAGTTTTCCACTACCACAGGCAACACTCACTATTCTTGTTCACGGGACGGAGGATTGACGGACTTCGCGTTCCATGTCCATACACAGTCATGTATAAAAACACGCTTAATCCGATTTATAGAACAGAATCCAATAGACTCCAAGCTAAAATTAAAAAAGAGTTCAAAAAACACTCCCAAAACACATGGAAAAATAGACTTTTAGCTCTCAATACACAGGACAACAGTTTCTGGAATATACAAAAAAATTTCAAAAACAAACGCGTTGATATTCCTGCACTCAACACTGCTTCTGGCGTCGCTATCTAAAATTTTAGCAACTCGATTGACTCTGACGTCACATCTACTCTTGAACGCTTTTTCTCCCAACCCAATTTCCCCTACTAAACCAGACGAGGTCGCGGCCTACATCAATAAGTTAAAAATCATGAAAACTCCAGGTAAAGACATTATCACTAACAATATGATTCGTAATTTCCCCCTCAAAGCTCTAATTATCCTCACTTATCTAATAAATAAAATTCTTTTTTTCTTAGGCATTTTCCAAACAATTGAAAAATTGCCCTTATTTTTTTCCCATCAAAAACCTGGTAAAAACAGTAATAATCCACAAAGTTTCAGGCCAATTTCCTTACTTTCTTCGCTCAGTAAAATTACTGAGCACATTATTCTTATAATAGAATAAATTCTTTCATTTCTGATACTAACATTATAAATCCAATTGAGAATTGAACACCCTAAATGAGTACTACTATTACACCAACTTTATGCATTTCGTTTCAAATTTTTTTCGCACCATTCTTAAAATCAATACCTTTAAATACAATTAATTACAATTTTCTGACGAATTAAGCTAATTTACAAACAGAAATAAACCACCAGAAATTATTAAAAGGCATCATTGCTATAAATTTCGAAAAAAAAAATAAGTTCAGGTTAAATTTGTAGTTTATATATCTATAAAAAATATATTTATATATATATTATATATAATTTACGGTATAACAGCAGTTTATTGGAATATTTAATGTAAATATTATTAAAATTTAACCATATTCTTATGTGCATTGATTCGTAGATGGGAAAAAAAATAATTGACTTCTTTCACCTTTAATTTTATTTTCGTGTTTGCTGTAATACTATGAAAAACAATAACTATTGTAATAATTTTAACGCATTTTATTTTAAACGAAAAGAAGGAAAAACGCAAGAGAAGTTAAATAGCAATAGTCAAATTACAATTAAAAACTGATTGCATTTGTCACTGAAATACTTTTGGGCTTTGGCACTTCGGGTAGAATTTTAAAATATATTGAACTGGAATATTTTTTTTTCAATTTATTGCCACCAGTTATGAACAACAGCCAACTCTACCTGGGATAAATATAGCGCTATTAAAAACTAAAATTAGACAGAAAAGTTCTTTTAAGTTTTACATAGTTAATTTCATACTTATTTTTTTACTAAGCTGTAATTCAAATTTAAAAAGATGTTTGGCAACAGTTCCTTTAAAATTATTCGTATTCAAATTCCGTAGAGAGATGTATATAATATTTGAAAGATTTTGAAGCAATACTGAAGTAAAAGAACCTTATCAATAAAATTTTACTAACTGTCAATCATCTCAATTATAAACTTCATATTCTTTCTATTTTTTGCATGCTATCTTGCTTCAGACTTCAGCGACATCTATGGGAAAAGTTCTACCGTAAAGCTTACTATGGCGGCGCTGATGTCATTGGGACTCTGTTTCCGGTTTCAGCAAAATAGCATTGTTTTGTATACGTTTGTATGAGGAGGCGATTTTAATTTCGCTAGAAATTTTTTTTATCAATTTAAAATGAGTAACCCAAGAAACAGCAAACTTGGAACTGTCTGTTCTGTATTTTAATGCAGCATGAGAAGCGTTACAAATTTACTATCCACAGTTAAAATGTACCGCTTTCCTGCAAGTCCACCTAGAAGGCTGCAATGGGAGATTGCTTTGCAACGAAAAAATTGTAAAGCAAATCCTAAATCTGTGTTTAGTAATAAGCATTTCATTGCAGGTTAGTATTAAAATGATTTAATTCTAATTTTGTTGTATTTCATCGAAATAATCTTATGTATGCCTTTTGTTGCAAACATTGCTCGAGTCTTGTTTATGGTAACCTTAGCCATAATTTTGGCCACCGTTTTCATAAGGATAATATGAAGCAGTTTTCTCGACTGATTTTATTTATAGAATTTACAAAATCCCCTGTATTTTTTAAACATATGTTAATTCAATAAATAACCTGTTTTTGTTATTTTACACGAATATTGCATGAATTCATTGCTTTTTGTGTTGTAAAGTGTAATTACGTAGCGTTTAAATCAAAATATCCAGACACTAGTTTTGTATGAATTATTAAATTTTGAGTGTACATTTAATCTGTTGTGCTGAAAAATTAGTGTAATATGTTGTACAACGTTTTATGATTGTGATGATTTACTAATTGAAATGAGAGATAATATCAGCAAGTGGCAAGTGGCATGTAATTTACGGAGTGCCTGCTCCCGAACGGGCGTACCCCTCCTCATCAGAATTTTTAGAATAAGGGCCGAAATAGTGATTTTACTTAAAATTAAATTTAAAAGATATAATAAAATGGGCAGAACAATTTGTTGGAACGGCGACAGAGTGAATCTGTCGGCCGAAGAAACAGTCGCACCACTTTCCGGTGATCTGATTGGCCGAGGCTGTTCGCTCGCAGAGAAGTGGGCGTGGAAATGGAATTGGGTCGATCCGAAAATAAACGACCTGAGCAAAGGAGATCTTGAATTGAAATTCAAAGGATCTCATGCAAAAATAGGGGGAGAAAACAAATTTGAATAAAATTTTATGAACCAACTTGCACTCTTGCCGGGATAAAGGGGGTCGCGGGTAGGACTAAAAAGATAGAAAATGAACATCGGTTTTAAGGAAAAATAATGACGCAATGAAGTCATATATGTGATACAATCATGAGTACAATTGATAGATGTAGAAATGGAATGTCCAGTTCTCAAAATATAAGCGGTCGTTCGAAGGAACGATTTAATTAATGATTGCTGGACGTGAAACGAATTTTAAGAGAGCTCTAGATAGTACAGAATCGTGCCTCCATCTGCGGCTGAAAGGAAAGTTGAAGCGTGAACACCGCACAATTGAATCCAATGAGGTCACTCCTCTTGGATTCCGACCGCGGTGTTCGCTGCTCTCGAAAACGTTACACCTGCGACTCTCGGCGCGGAGCTAGGAATTACTTGCTAAAAATGAGAGTAATTAATCTTGAAGTAGGAAGTTTAAGCTAAAAATTAAGTTATTTAAAATTTAAAAAGTTCCCAATGAACAATAATTTTAAACCCGAAGCCTTTTGGCTTGGGGGAAATTTATAAAGTCGTGCTCAAGAAGCGCTCTGGGCGTTTTTGAGACGATGGCACTGCGGGATCGTATGCAGGCTGGTTTTCTAATTAACTCATTGGGAACAGAAGGAAGATTATCGAAGAACCTTTTAGAAAGGTTCTTTATGTGAGGTAAAAATGGTTTAATTTTAAATCACGATAAATGACTTCATTGCGTACGAACCAAGGAGCATTAACGATTTGTCTCAAAAATGAGTTCGTCAGCGTGTAGCTTTAAGTGGTGACATGCCGGCGGATCCCCAAATTTGTGATCCGTACGATATGACCGGTCGGATTATAGATTTATAGAGCAAAACCTTATGCCGGATCGCAAGTTTACCCTTCGGGAGATAAGCCGTTTGAGAACGGCATGAACAGCCTGCGCTTTTTTGCGAGTCTGTTCTATGTGGTGGGCAAAAGTTAATTTGCGTCTAGAAACAACCCTAGGTACTTTGCAACATGTACCCAGGGGACGGGTTGGCCAAAAATTTGGGGGGGTTAAAAACCGACTGGTAGTCGGGGTCTACGCGTAAACATGAGGCAAGCACTTTACTGGCATTAACTTTTATTTTCCAGTCTGTAAGCCAGAGTTCTAGCAAGGATACGTAGTGTTGCAGATTAGAGATCACAACGGAAAATCTCTATTCTGTGTGATAATTGCAGTATCATCGGCAAACATTGCTAAATGCGATAGATCAGTTTGCGGCATATCATTTACGTACAGAGTAAATAACAGAGGCGAACTTAAACTTCCTTGCGGAAGGCCGCTTCTGATTGGTCGAGGCGAGGAGAGCGCTTTATCTACTCTCACTCAATGAGCGATCGGAGAGAAAGCTGCGAATGGACTTGATCAGGGAGGAAAGTCAAGTCGCATGAGCTTGGATTAGTAAGCCATCATGCCAAATTTTATCGAAGGCTTTGGCTATGTCCAGAAAGTATACCCGTGGCCTCGTGCTTGGCAAAGCCACTGTGAATCAACCTGCTACTCTGAGCAGTTAGATAATATCAGCTTAGCCTTTGTCTTAGCTGATTATTTTGATCTTGCACATAATCTATAATTAACATAGATCTCATAATTTAAGCATTGTTCATTATTATAGGGATTGTTATATTTATAAAAAAATTTAGATTCAAATAACCTAAAGAATTTTTGGTGCTCAGAAGTTAAACTGTTTTCTAGGGAAACTTTCAAAGGATTCACAGTATCCTGATTATGTTCAGGAGAATATTTTCCTGTATAGAGGATGAAGGTTCTTCAAGCTCTGTGAACAGATAAGATAGGCCCACAAATTGTCGGAAAGTGTCTATTGCTCTCACTTATTTTGGTATGTTCAAATTTTATTAATATTGGAAAATAATTGTATTTATTTTTATATTTATTTAATTCATGCATATTTGTTAATCTGAAGAATATAAATCTAATTGTTTTCAATTTATTCTAAACATAGATTGCATTATGAATTTTTTTGACTGATCAATATTTATTTATAAATTTTCCTTTTAAAAAATAATTTTTCTTTCATAAATTTTTTCCAGAAATTTACAGAATTTGGAATGAAGTCCAATGTAGTTTGAAGCTGATGGATACCAAAGAGCAAGGTTGTTTTTAAATGTGTGTTTGTATTTCATGTTAATAATTCAATTTATTTCTGTATGACATGTCAGAAAAAAACACATAAAACATTTTTCTCATAAGTATGTTGTAACGAAGACTTTTTATAGCTTTTCTGAAGTTTTTGAACTTGTAGCTGAACAGTGCGATGTTAATCTTCACTCACTCACTGAAGTTTTGAAAATGTTCTGTGTGTAAACTTTTAACCAAAACTCAAGATCTTCTCATTCATATCTGTATTTTAACATAGAATCTGTTAATAGTTCAATCAGTTCTTTTTTTTTATATTGAGTTCGATGGACTAAATTCACGGGATGACTGGGTCAGATGAATTTGCTGTCGTTTGTTTACTACTATTGCTTACAATTATTTTGCTCTTAAACTTTTACATTTTACTTTCTAAAGTGTCTTATTTTGCTGAAATGGTTGGATTTGAATAGGTGTAGACTTCTACAAGAATGTAAATATTTCAAAGCAGATTTTTATTTACTTTAAATTAAGTTATATTGAGTACATATAATGTTTAGTTAACATAAATTTTACTTATTTTTCACATCTTCAGAGTAGTTAATTAAATGCTGAAGTATCTTTGTTATCTAAAACTAGAAGCAAGAATCTGATATATAACCATGTCTTATCAAAAACAAATTATATATTTGTAAAACTTATTTTACTTAATAATTTTACAATATTACAGGGAAAAAGAAAAAATTTTCGAGAAGCATTCACTACAGAAATGGAAAAATATCTTGATGTACTACAGCTCTATTAATGTTTATATTAGATGATGAATCAAATACCATTTTCAAACATTAGAAATCAAAATTGTCACTCTTTCATGTGTAAAATTACATGTAAAAAAATCGTGCAATATTTTGAAAGTCTTTATTCGCTGCACTATTTTAGGTAAAAGATATGATTTATTGAGAACTGAATTTCAGATATGGTAATAA
>BMAU01004186.1:0-14987 GCA_019973935.1 Trichonephila clavipes | reverse complement strand
GAGAAATGATCTGTAATTAGTAATGTGTTGTTCTGTGAAGTAAGATAGATATTAAACTAATATAAGGAAGTAAAATGTGCATCAAATTATAGTTTGAACTCACACAACACAATAGTTGGCGACGAGGATGGGATGAAATTTTTGTTTAATTCCGCGAGCTTTGAAAATCTTTTTTTTTTTTGTCACGAAGAATTCTTAAATTCTTATATAGAGATGAAGTAAGAAGAAACAATCTTTTTTTTTTTTTTTCTTTTGGATAAGGCATTGCCTGAAGACAGCTCAAGGTAAAAAAAAAAAAAAATTTTTTCTCTTTAATCGGGAGGAACCATGGAACAGCAAATTTCCAGACTTGCTCTGGCAGAATCAAGACCTGATTCGAGCACTGCAAATTAGAGACGATTCTCATAGTCATAAAGTAACTGTACAATTTGAAAAATTTGATGAAGAAAATGAAAATTTCGATACTTTCATCGAAAGATTCGAAACTTAGATGTACAGAATGTACCAATAGCAAATCGAGCTAAGGTTTTTGTTTCGTCTTTTAAGGCAAAATTGTAACAGTTACTAAAAAATTTTTGCTTGCACCTGACATTCCTTCCGACCAAACGTTAGATAAGTTAAAAGATGCACTTAAAAAACATTTGACCTCCAAACCTTTGATTATACCTTCTCGTCACAAATTTTTAAACAGAAAACAGACTGAAGTGAAAGGTATTAGTATATACATTGCCGAGCTTCGGGGTCTAGCAATGAATTGTGATTATGATAAAGATATGTTGAAAATTATGTTACGCGACGTATTTGTAAGCGGGTTGCGGGATAAAAGGATATTAGATCGATTATTTGAGGAAGATAATATTAGTCTCGAGAAAACGCTAAATTTAGCACTGGCTATGGAAAAGACTTTTAAAGGGGCAAACGATATTGTGGGCTGAGGAATAAATTCAATGCAAACTTTTGAAAAACACATTGATAAAAAATTCAATTTTACAAAAAACCGAAATAACACATATTGTTCACGATGCACAGGTACCAACCATGCAAAACAGAATTGTAGGTTTATTTCAAGTAAATGTAATTTCAGTGGGAAAATTGGACACATTAAGCAGGCATGCTTCGCATCTAAAAAGGTAAATGCGAAATCGGTAAAACAAAAGCAGGTAACTCTATTAGATGAAGTTGAGGATAAAAACAAAATTCCACTATACGAATTAAAAATTCAGAATTGTATATTACACGAGGAAGAACCGCTCCAATTATGATAAATTTAAAAATTGAAAACAAAAGTTGTTCTATGGAATTGCATACGGGGGGAGCGGTTAGTGTAATGAGTATTGGAAATTTCAGGAAAATTTCAAATAAACAAATTAAACCTACAAATATAGTTTTTAAAACATATAAAGGAGATTCATTAATACCATTAGGATATGTTACTGTAAGGGTACAATATAAAAATCAAAAAGTAAACTTGAACTTATACATTGTGAAAGAAAACTTAGATACTATTCTGGGTCGGGAATGGCTCTATAAAATTCATTTAGATTGGAAGGCTATTAAAGCTTTTAGAGCAAAAACCGAACAAAATTTAAATAACCTTCTAAGAGAGTATAAGGATATTTTCGATGATAAATTACTAGAAATAAGCAATTATGAGGCTAAACTAAAACTCAGACCTGGAGTAAAACCTATATTTTTTAGGGTTCGAACAGTACCCTTTGCTTTAAAAGGTAGAGTTGAAAACGAAATTGACAGACTTGAAAGAGAGGGCATCATAGAAAATGTCGACAGCTCTGAATGGGCAACCCCAGTAGTTCCTGTTGTTAAAACCGATGGTAGTATAAGACTATGCGCTGATTATTCAGTAACCCTGAATTCAAATTTAATTGTCCCTCTGCATCCTTTACCAAGATTGGAAGAAATTTTTAGTAGTTTAAATGGGGGAAAACAATTTACAAAATTAGATTTTAAGCATGCATATTTGCAAATGAAAGTCCATCCCGACAGTCAGAAATTAATTACTATAAATACCCACAAGGGGATTATATGTTTGTAAAAAGACTTATGTATGGATTAAATGGGGCACCTGCTATTTGGCAGCGCTATGTTGACGGACTATTTAAGGGTATGGTTAGAGTCAAGGTATTTATGGATGATGCTAGAATAACAGGGAACGATGAAATTTCGCATTTTACAGCTTTAGAGGAATTTTTTAAGAAATGTACAAAACATGGGCTAAAGCTTAATTTAAATAAAGAGTGTTTTTTTTCATGCATAGAAGTTTAAGTTGGCATTATTTTCCAAGATGGCGACAGATTTAACAGCTGTCAAGTGATTTATTCTCAGTTTGGTTTGGCAATTCATCAAAACGATCATCAAACAAGACGTAGATTCGTCGAATAGGGCCAAAACGAGATTGCCGTTGTTCCCGATTTTCATAAGCGAATTTTGTTTAGCGATGAAGCGCACTTCTGGTTGAATGGCTACGTCAACAAACAAAACTGCCGCATTTGGAGTGAAGCTAATCCACAAGAGTATGTCGAAACACCGTTACATCCAGAAAAACTGACTGTTTGGTGCGCTTTATGGGCTGGTGGAATCCTTCTTCAAAAACGATGAAGGCCACAACGTTACAGTCAATGGTGATCGGTATAGAGCCATGATTACTAACTTTTTCATTCCTGAATTGAACAATCATGATGTCCAGGAGCTGTGGTTCCAACAATATATATAATGTCACACAGCTCGTGCCACAATCGATTTATTGAAAGACACGTTTGGTGACCGCCTAATTTCACGTTTTGGACCTGTGAATTGGTCTCCAAGATCTTGCGATTTAACACCGCTAGACTATTTTCTGTGGGGCTATTTAAAGTCATTGGTCTATGCGGATAAGCCAGAAACGCTTGACCATTTGGAAGACAACATTCGTGTGTTATTGCCGATATACGGCCACAAATGCTGGAAAAAGTCATCGAAAATTGGACGTCCAGATTGGACTACATCCGAGCCAGCCATGGCAGTCCTATGCCAGAAATCATATTTAAAATGTAATGCCACAAGATTATCTTTCGAATAAAAAAATTCATGTCAATCGAATAATACATCGTTGTTTTATTGCAATTTAAAGTTCTATACCTCTAAAAAAAAACCCTTTAAAAGTAGGTTTTTCCAAAATAAAAATAAATTTTCTTGGGCATAGAATCGATTCAAAAGGGTTACATAAAACTGACGAAAAATCTCAGCCATTGTAAATGAGTTCTGTACCCAGAAATGTTCATGAAGTAAAAAGTTTCTTTGGGTTAGTTAATCTTTACGGGAAATTTTGTGAAAATTTAGCTGCTATTGCTAATACTCTTAATAATTTGACAAAGAAAAGTGTTAGATTTTTATGGTCATTGCCAGGTTGCCTTTGAGCAAATAAAGAAGGAAATTCGTTCACCTAAAGTTTTGGTGCATTATGATCCTAGCCTATATATATATATACCTTTAACTTTAGCTAGTGATGCATCTTCAGTTGGTATTGGTTGTGTTCTGTCATACTTATATCCAGATGGCTCTAACGTCCGATCGCGTTCGCATCAAGAACATTATCTGAGTCCGAGAAAAATACTCCCAAATTGATAAAGAAGCTCTTTCAATAGTTTGGAAAGGAAAAAGTTTTATCTATATTTGAAAGGTAGAAGATTCACTTTGATAACGGATCACAAACCTTTGATAGCTATTTTTAGTTCAAAAAGAGGTTTACCAGTGTTGGCAGCTACCAAACTTTTACATTATGCGCTCATTTTGCAGTCATTTTAGTTTGATATAATATTCCGTAAAACGATTGTACACGAAAATGCAGACTTTTTTCTCTGTTACCAAAAACATCGGAAGAGCTTGAAGTTAAACATAACATCACAATATTTCAGATGTCACAGATTGAAGCATTACCAGTTACTTCTAAGGAGTTACGACAGGAGATGGGTAAAGATATAGAGCTGGGTCCACTCTTAAAAGCCTTAAGGGAAGGTAAAGATTTGTAAGGGAGGGAAGCCCAGTATACCGTTGAGGTTGGTTGTATTACGTTCGAACAAAGGGTCTGTATTCCAAAGAAATTTCGGAAAAATTTTCTGGAAGAATTACATGCTGGACACTTAGGAATAGTAAAAATGAAGGCTATAGCTAGATCGTTTGTTTATTAGAAAAATATAGATAAAGACATTGAAGAAGCCGCAAAAAACTGTGTCGATTGTGCTAGATATGAGGCTGATCCCCCACAAAATCTAAAGTTCATTACTGGGGGAATATCCCAATATGCCATGGGAACGTATTCATGCAGATTTTGCTGGACCAATTTTTGAACACACGTTTTTTCTGATCGTTGATACTCATTCCAAATGGTTAGAAGTATATCCTATGAAGGTAACCACAACCAAGAAAACCATCGAATGACTTCGAGATAGTTTTGCAAGATTCAGATTACCTAGGGTACTTATCAGCGATAATGGATCTCAGTTTACATCCTATGAATTTCAGCAATGTATGCATAAAAATGGAGTTAAGCACAAAATTAGTGCACCTTTCAAGCTTTCTAGTAATGGACAAGCAGAACGCTATGTTGCTACTTTAAAGCAGTCATTAAGAGCTATGCATAAATACGAAGTTACTATACAACAGAAATTAAGTACATTTTTAATGCAATACCGAAAAGCTCCTAATGTGACTACAACACTTAGTTCAGCCATGTTATTCCTAAAAAAAGACATTAGAACCAGGATAGATTTACTTTTACCTGAACTGAAAACAAAAATTCAGGATAAATTACGAAGAGATAATTTCGAATTCCAAGATGGTTTTTGATGTTGGAGATCGAAAGGGCTGTGCGAGTTTACTGAGCAGCTAATACTAGATGGAAGTTTGGTACCTTTGTAAACCAGAATGGCGTACTCCACTACATCATTGATGTTCAAGGAACCCTGGTGAGACGACATATTGATCAGATCCGTCTAGTGGGGGATAAAGTGCAAGAAAACATCATTCCACTTATTCACCAGAGATTTCCATCAGCAGAGGTTCGAGAAAACAACTCTAATATTCAGCATGCAGAAACGGCGGAAGATATTTCTAAGGATCTGAACAAGGAATTGGGTTCATCTTCCGTACAAGGAGTGCCATCAACTGATGTTGCGGTTCCAGATCTATCACAGTCTTCCGCTAAAGAGACTGACTCAGAGACGAGGAGCCCACCATTTCCTGACAGGCCATTTCCTAGGCCTTCTGGGAGAATCAGGCGACCTCCGGAGAGACTTGTTCTTTAAGGAGGGAGGAGATGTGGTATATTTAACCGAAACCAGTTAGACTGTTAACTGTGACTGAGTGGATGATTGTATATAAATACCGCGCAACTATGAGAAATGATCTGTAACTAGTAATGTGTTGTACTGTGAAGTAAGATAGATATTAAACTAATATTAGGAAGTAAAATGTGCATCTAATTATAGTTTGAACTCACACAACACAATAAGGGTACACATACAACTGGTTGTATTGCATAGAGACCTGAATTGTGAAGACGCCTTCTCACCGTACTAGCGGATACACTTCTCCCTGATGCTACACAGTGGTCTGCAACAAGTTGCGGCATAGAAATCCTTCTTCTCCTTTGGGCCGAAAGAGCGGTAAAATGGTCTCCTGCAGGTGTTATAGCTCGTGGTCGGCCAGCTCAGGTGTCATCTTCGGCACTTTACAATGGCTCAAACTTACGAGACCCATCGCCAAAAGCACTCGTGTAGCTGAAGAAGACGACATTAAGATTCACTCACTCAAAGACGAAAATGTCGTCTCACTTGAATAAGTTGTAGAAAAAAGGTAAAACATATATACTGTATTGTAGTTTCAGGAATTCTTGAAAATTTTTTTACAACTTCTCTGGCCAAAACTCTTCTAAGGATTTCGTTTTAAAATCGTTTTCTAACTCCGAATCTCTTGAAAATTCAGCTGGTTTTTGTGATTTTATTGGCAAATGAGTGAAACTTCCCACAGAATTTTCACTAAAATGGGGAGGGCACGTCTAAGGAAATTCATTTGGGGTCGAGACTTGTAGCAATAGTAGTACTCCCTTACGGTGTTCAACCCTCTATATAATTCCACCGAATGGACAGCCCATTCGGAGAAAATAGCCTTCGAAATTCCTTCTTAGCTTTTATACAATTGAGTTTTAGTTTACTCCAGCGACTCAGTAGCATGGTTGGTAGAACGTCTGCTTTTTTTATGCCCATGGATAGGCTTCGAATCTCGCGATCGACTTTTTTTTCATTTAATTTTTTAAAAAATTAAATAAATTTATTTAAAAAGGACTTATTAAATATTTTATATAACTATTTTTAAAAAATTAAAAAGACATATATTTTTTATTATATTAATTATTTTAATTTAATAATAATAATATTTTTTATAAATTATTTTATGTTACATATAATATTTTTTTATTTACAGTATATTTTATTTCACGTTATAAAACTATTTGTGACTGATTTTTAGATAAAATATGTAATATTTATTTCATATTTTATTATAAATACTATTTATAAACATAAAAATATAATATAAATATTTTTATATAATCACAATAGTCCTTTTTACTTTATAAAATACAAAATAACTACATAAAATATCATCTAATATTAAAAAAAATTTTGATAAATAATATTTCTTAATTTTCAAAAATATTGAATGAATTGAAAAAAAAAATTGATTGCGGGATTTGAACCCTATCCGCCAGCGTAAAAAGCAGACTTTCAACCAACCACGCTACTGATAGTGCAGCGTCCGGGGTTTTGGCCTCAGACTTTCGTTACAGTGAATGAATATATATGGTTGAAGGATATAAAAGCTAAGGATGAATTTGGAAGGCTTTTAGGAAGAAATTTAGAGAGATCAGCTGAGACACGCCTGAGTACGGTCGCGTCTTCTGTACGCTCCGTACTTTTCTTTCGACCAACGTTCTATACGTAACCACGCATTAACTTTTGGAGGCAACTGAGCCAGTCTTCCTATAGCTCTTTTCAGAGCTGAAAGGATAGGGCGACATCCAATAGATTTATTCGCCACTATTTTTCTGGATTTTACGATTTTTGATCATGGCCACGAATTCCGATGATAGCATGACTCTGGACTCATGGACACCCTCACGCCCCTCTACGCCAACTCCTTCCATTCTTTGCACTAAACGTACGGAACTGACCAACGAAATTCAAAAACTTTCACTGCTTATCCAAGGAACGAATGACACTCTCAACTCCTTGATCCGCGCGTTTTGGCTTCTACAACCCTCATGATGCAAATGTGACTATGCTGCAGAACCTGCTGCTCAACTACACCTCCAGTCATCAACAGGCGGTGAGTTTTAGCTCTCTCTCTTTCCTTCCTGTGATTCACCTGGCTGCCCACTTCATCATACTCCCCTAGCTCTCCTACAAAATCAAGTCAAAATATTCAACCTAGCACTAATGAATCTGAAAACGTTAATTTAATTTAAAAAACCCCTCAAAAACGTAAGGAAAACGAGGAGGGATTCATAACGCCTCCCCTCAGTAAAGTTAACAAATGGACTAGTAATGCTGGTCAATTAAATTTTGAAATAGAGCTAAATAATAAATTTCAGGATCTCAACCAAGAAACAGTAAGAACTTCCACTGGAAACCACACTAAGGAATCTGATAAACAGCACCCTAGCACTACCACAATCCCCCAAAATCTGCCACCTCCCGTCATGCTCAAAGTAGAAGAAAACTATATACACGGAACAAATGAAAACCATAACAGACAGTCTCCCCGCTGTAAGAGGTAAACTCTCCGGAGAATACCTCAAGCTCTACACAAACACACATGACCAACAATCGGATTTAATTGCAGTTTTAGAGGAACTAGATTACGAATTCTACGCTATTAAATCAAAATCAGAACGACCTATCAAGGTTGTCATTAAGGGCTTACCTCGCGACACAGACACGAACACCATACACCATGAATTAATAATGCTCGGATACACAGTAGATAAAGTAACCCAATTAAAGAACGCATCACCAAGCAAAAGCTCCCTCTTTTTCTCATCACTCTCCCACGCAATATACATAACTCTAAAATTTTTGATCTAAATAGAATTTGCAATCTCGCTGTTAATGTTGAAGGATATGAGGGCAAAGGGGTCACCCAATGCTACTCATGCCATAAGTTTAACTATACTGCAGATTTATGCCACTTAAAACCCAGATGTCTTAAATGTGGACTTAGTCATCAGACTAAGGATTGCGAAATTAAAAAAAGTAGACCAGATGTACTGTATCAACTGCCAAACTGTTGGCCACATGGCCAACTATGCTAAATGCCTCCTCTACCCAAAACCCAAAAAAGGATCTCCCACTAAAAACAATAACAACCACATTAATATAATTAATAGCATTGTTCGTCCAAACTTATCTTATGCCAACGCAACAAAAGGAATCAATAACTCAAATAGAAACCAACAGATGGCAACACGCACTCGTGGAAGTTCTGTTTCTCCCTAAGTTCAAAACGATCAAACTAATGTTCCGACCCCCCAAATCAAGCTAATAACAATAACCCCAATGTTAACTTAATTTCCCAAACGCTACAAAGCATCAATCAAGCTCTTTCGACCCTCGCAGTGCAAATCAGTAACATGAATTTTGCTCCCCCTCCGTGCATAACAAACCTAGCAAAAATAAAAATAAGGAATTCAAAAAACAAGAAATGTATGCCTTAGTCGACGCAATCTTCAAACATTATGATGATTAGTCACTCAATGATTGGTTTAAACATAATTTCAGGGAACGCCAACGGCATCCTAAATAGAATTAGTGAATTTAAAATCTTCGTAGAGAAGTACAGCCCCGATATTATTTTAATTCAGGAAACACATCTGAGACCTAAGCACAACATTAACATCAGCAACTGTAAATGCTACAGAAACGATCGACAGACGGCAGGGCCGGCTTCAGGTGGAATTCTTATTTTGATTAAAAAATCTATATCCCTCTATAATACCCCTACTCCACAGATTTTTCACGTTGAAGCGACTACTGTCACTATCAACCCCCTAACTTAGATCCTCTCAGTATCACTTCTATTTACGTCCCTCCCCTCTCAGATAAACTTCTTTTCACGCTAGACCTAGAAACCATAATGCAAGTCAACAGTAATTGTGTGATTTTGGGTGATTTTAACGCCACACACAATACTTGGAATTGCTTCCGTAACTCTACCAGAGGAACTCAGCTTAAAGATTTTTGTGACCGTGTAAACATTGAAATTATTTATCCCGATTCCCCCACTAGATATGGTTATAATACTAGCAACACACTAGACATTGCTCTAGTGAATGACTTTAACTTACCGTATAATATCACCTCCCTCACTGAGCTCTCCTCTGACCACAATCCTGTGTTGCTAAACTTCGCTTATTCTCTTCCGATACACCAGGAAAATCCTAGAGCAATTACCACCTGTTGGCGCCTTTTTAAAAAATGTTTAAATAATAATATTATTCTAGAAGAATTTGCTAAATTTAATAATCCCTTCGCCCTAGAAGAGAAAATTGCTACTTTCACCGAAGCCGTCTGCTCCACCCACCTCGAATCCTCTCAACCAATCACAGACACTAGACACACTTTCACTCCTCATACTATAGAACTGATCGCTCTGAAAAATCGAGCACCTAAGATGTATAAAAACTACAAAGTCAGAGTTCACAACACCTTCTCACTTCCACACCGCGTCAACATAGGAGTCACACAGGGTTCCCTTCTGGGGCCCGTTCTGTTCAACATATATCTAAATGACATTCCATCACACCCCCAAACCATGCTAAACCTGTACGCGGATGATACCGCAATTCTTGCTACTTACAAAAACCACAAAACAGTTACTCTTGACCTCAATAAGCACCTGGCTCTGCTAGAAAATTACTTCAATCAGTGGAAAATTAAAATAAACGTAGAAAAAACTGTAGCTGTACTATTCACCAAAAGAATAAAACCAGTCAAACCACCAACACTGTACTCCACACCACTGCAATGGTCTCAGTCCACTAAATATCTTGGTTTAATACTTGACAAGAATCTCACTTGGAAACATCACATCTTACACGCGCGTGACAAATTCCGGCACGCACTAAGATTAATTTACCCCTAATTTGCCGGAATTCCGAAATGGATAGGTATAATAAAGTGCTTCTTTACACTGCCGTTTTGCGACCAATAATTAGTTATGGCTGTCCTGTTTGGGGATATGCAGCAAAGACTAATATTAAAATTTTAGAAGTAGCTCAAAACTCAATAATTCGTACTATCACTAAGGCTCATAGATATACTAGGAACTCAAACATTTATAAAGCTCTTAAACTTCACCCTTTTAAAAATTACATTCAAATATTAGCAAAGAAATTCTTTGCTAACCTTCATAATATCAATAATACTAATCTGATGAATCTTGAGAACTACACGCCTCAGGACGACCATAAGAGACCTAGGAGAATTCTTCTAGACTCTTACAATCCACCTTAATTTCTCTACCACCTCATTCATCTGTTGATGAATGACCCAGTAAATTTTTATTTTTGTTCTTATATATAATTTCTCTTTTAATTTTATCATTTGTTCATTGCTTTAATTTTCAATGCTGCAACCCCATCAGGCACCTCTAAATTTTTATAATTTCTTACTATCATGGTACAGCCAACCGAGAGGTAACTCACTAAGTTCCACCGACCAATCACAGTGCTTGCTTTCCTCGTCCAGTTCACAGCAATCAATCTTGGTTTCCTCATCAGACTTTCACGTCAACCCCCCTCCTACGTCCTACCATTACGTCATCTACTACGTCACTCCAGCTAACCAATCAGGTCGCTGCTTACTTCCCATGAAAGTTTTTCCACTACCGCAGGCAACACTCACTATTCTTGTTCCGGGACGGAGGAACGCTTTGCGTTCCATGTCCCATTAAATCATACACAGTCATACACAGTCATGTATAAAAACACGCTTAATCCGATTTGTAGAACAGAATCCAATAGACTCCAAGCTAAAATTAAAAAAAAAAAAAGAGTTCAAAAAACACTCCCAAAACGCATGGAAAAATAGACTTTTAGCTCTCAATACACAGGACAACAGTTTCTGAATATACAAAAAAATTTCAAAACAAACGCGTTGATATTCCTGCACTCAACACTGCTTCTGGCGTCGCTATCTAATTTTAGCAACTCGATTGACTCTGACGTCACATCTACTCTTGAACGCTTTTTCTCCCAACCCAATTTCCCCTACTAAACCAGACGAGGTCGCGGCCTACATCAATAAGTTAAAAATCGTGAAAACTCCAGGTAAAGACAATATCACTAACAATATGATTCGTAATTTCCCCCTCAAAGCTCTAATTATCCTCACTTATCTAATAAAATTCTTTTTCTTAGGCATTTTCCAAACAATTGAAAAATTGCCCTTATTTTTCCCATCAAAAAACCTGGTAAAAACAGTAATAATCCACAAAGTTTCAGGCCAACTTCCTTACTTTCTTCGCTCAGTAAAATTACTGAGCACATTATTCTTATAATAGAATAAATTCTTTCATTTCTGATACTAACATTATAAATCCAATTGAGAATTGAACACCCTAAATGAGTACTACTATTACACCAACTTTATATATTTCATTTCAAATTTTTTCGCACCATTCTTAAAATCAATACCTTTAAATACAATTAATTACAATTTTCTGACGAATTAAGCTAATTTACAAACAGAAATAAACCACCAGAAATTATTAAAAGGCATCATTGCTATAAATTTCGAAAAAAAATAAGTTCAAGTTAAATTTGTAGTTTATATATCTATAAAAATATATTTATATATATATTATATAATTTACGGTATAACAGCAGTTTATTGGAATATTTAATGTAAATATTATTAAAATTTAACCATATTCTTATGTGCATTGATTCGTAGATGGGAAAAAAAATAATTGACTTCTTTCACCTTTAATTTTATTTTCGTGTTTGCTGTAATACTATGAAAAACAATAACTATTGTAATAATTTTAACGCATTTTATTTTAAACGAAAAGAAGGAAAAACGCAAGAGAAGTTAAATAGCAATAGTCAAATTACAATTAAAAACTGATTGCATTTGTCACTGAAATACTTTTGGGCTTTGGCACTTCGGGTAGAATTTTAAAATATATTGAACTGGAATATTTTTTTTTTCAATTTATTGCCACCAGTTATGAACAACAGCCAACTCTACCTGGGATAAATATAGCGCTATTAAAAACTAAAATTAGACAGAAAAGTTCTTTTAAGTTTTACATAGTTAATTTCATACTTATTTTTTTACTAAGCTGTAATTCAAATTTAAAAGATGTTTGACAAAAGTTCCTTTAAAATTATTCGTATTCAAATTCCGTAGAGAGATGTATATAATATTTGAAAGATTTTGAAGCAATACTGAAGTAAAAGAACCTTATCAATAAAATTTTACTAACTGTCAATCATCTCAATTATTATCTTCATATTCTTTCTATTTTTTGCATGCTATCTTGCTTCAGACTTCAGCGACATCTATGGGAAAAGTTCTACCGTAAAGCTTACTATGGCGGCGCTGATGTCATTGGGACTCTGTTTCCGGTTTCAGCAAAATAGCATTGTTTTGTATACGTTTGTATGAGGAGGCGATTTTAATTTCGCTAGAAATTTTTTTTATCAATTTAAAATGAGTAACCCAAGAAACAGCAAACTTGGAACTGTCTGTTCTGTATTTTAATGCAGCATGAGAAGCGTTACAAATTTACTATCCACAGTTAAAATGTACCGCTTTCCTGCAAGTCCACCTAGAAGGCTGCAATGGGAGATTGCTTTGCAACGAAAAAATTGTAAAGCAAATCCTAAATCTGTGTTTAGTAATAAGCATTTCATTGCAGGTTAGTATTAAAATGATTTCATTCTAATTTTGTTGCATTTCATCGAAATAATCTTATTATGCCTTTTGTTGCAAACATTGATCGAGTCTTGTTTATGGTAACCTTAGCCATAATTTTGGCGACCGTTTTCATAAGGATAATATGAAGCAGTTTTCTCGACTGATTTTATTTATAGAATTTACAAAATCCCCTGTGTTTTTTAAACATATGTTAATTCAATAAATAACCTGTTTTTGTTATTTTACACGAATATTGCATGAATTCATTGCTTTTTGTGTTGTAAAGTGTAATTACGTAGCGTTTAAATAAAAATTATCCAGACAATAGTTTTGTATGAATTATTAAATTTTGAGTGTACATTTAATCTGTTGTGCTGAAAAATTAGTGTAATATGTTGTACAACGTTTTATGATTGTGATGATTTACTAATTGAAATGAGAGATAATATCAGCTTAGCCTTTGTCTTAGCTGATTATTTTGATCTTGCACATAATCTATAATTAACATAGATCTCATAATTTAAGCATTGTTCATTATTATAGGGATTGTTATATTTATAAAAAAATTTAGATTCAAATAACCTAAAGAATTTTTGGTGCTCAGAAGTTAAACTGTTTTCTAGGAAACTTTCAAAGGATTCACATTATCCTTCCTGATTATGTTCAGGAGAATATTTTCCTGTATAGAGGATGAAGGTTCTTCAAGCTCTGTGAACAGATAAGATAGGCCCACAAATTGTCGGAAAGTGTCTATTGCTCACTTATTTTGGTATGTTCAAATTTTATTAATATTGGAAAATAATTGTATTTATTTTTATATTTATTTAATTCATGCATATTTGTTAATCTGAAGAATATAAATCTAATTGTTTTCAATTTATTCTAAACATAGATTGCATTATGAATTTTTTTGACTGATCAATATTTATTTATAAATTTTCCTTTTAAAAAATAATTTTTCTTTCATAAATTTTTTCCAGAAATTTACAGAATTTGGAATGAAGTCCAATGTAGTTTGAAGCTGGATACCAAAGAGCAAGGTTGTTTCGTAAATGTGTGTTTGTATTTCATGTTAATAATTCAATTTATTTCTGTATGACATGTCAGAAAAAAACACATAAAACATTTTTCTCATAAGTATGTTGTAACGAAGACTTTTTATAGCTTTTCTGAAGTTTTGAACTTGTAGCTGAACAGTGCGACGTTAATCTTCACTCACTCACTGAAGTTTTGAAGATGTTCTGTGTGTAAACTTTTAACCAAAACTCAAGATCTTCTCATTCATATCTGTATTTTAACATAGAATCTGTTAATAGTTCAATCAGTTCTTTTTTTTTATATTGAGTTCGATGGACTAAATTCACGGGATGACTGGGTCAGATGAATTTGCTGTCGTTTGTTTACTACTATTGCTTACAATTATTTTGCTCTTAAACTTTTACATTTTACTTTCTAAAGTGTCTTATTTTGCTGAAATGGTTGGATTTGAATAGGTGTAGACTTCTACAAGAATGTAAATATTTCAAAGCAAATTTTTATTTATTTTAAATTAAGTTATATTGAGTACATATAATGTTTAGTTAACATAAATTTTACTTATTTCTCACATCTTCAGAGTAGTTAACAAAGATACTACAGCATTTAATTATCTAAAACTAGAAGCAAGAATCTGATATATAACCATGTCTTATCAAAAACAAATATATATATATTTTGTAAAACTTATTTTAGTTAATAATTTTACAATATTACAGGGAAAAAGAAAAAAATTTTTTTCGAGAAGCATTCACTACAGAAATGGAAAAATATCTTAATGTACTACAGCTCTATTAATGTTTATATTAAATGATGAATCAAATACCATTTTCAAACATTAGAAATCAAAATTGTCACTTTTTCATGTGTAAAATTACATGTAAAAAAAATCGTGCAATATTTTGAGTCTTTATTCGCTGCACTATTTTAGGTAAAAGATATGATTTATTGAGAATTGAATTTCAGATATGGTAATAA
>BMAU01004184.1:0-10072 GCA_019973935.1 Trichonephila clavipes | reverse complement strand
GTGATGTATTGATTCATCCCGTACAACGACGTGATCAATTGTTTCAATAAAATACTTCTCGGGTTCGTTAAAATAAAAAATAACATTCACAAGAGTGTTTGGTCCTTCAGTGCAGTTTCCGTACTCAGACACCCAGTCCGTAATGTGAAATCCCATTTTCATTCTTTACCACCTTGACAGGGAATGGAATACATTTTCAAGAGTTCTTGGGGAATTTCAATATACCTGCTAAACGTTCCAATCTTCGTCTATAAGACGACAAATTTGAGGCATTTTCTTGGAGCATACTTGGGGAAAATGTTTTCGAAATTCAGAGATTAAAGTTTTCAAGGAAAAGGCCATAGTTATGAGTGCTTTCAAATTAGCAAAATAAAATTGAATTAGCAAGAGAACTGAGAAATAAGTTTAAGAGCTACAAAGTAATTCATATAAACACATTAAAAAAGTTGAAATCTGCCTGTGCAAATTTCAGGTTATCATGTGACAACATTTTTTTTCAGTTTGGGAAGATCTCATCCTCTGCCCAATCAATATCACGCCAGTTCTGTCTAGAAGATCTGCGCCACATTCCAACTTGGATCATTATCTTCTTGTGTATATGATGGCACGCAACCTTTTCCCAAAGCATTTGAACATATAGAGGTCGGTGGGTACTAAATGCACTTTCATAAACACCACATGTTCTCCAGACCATGTGTTGAAAATACGCAATCAATTGTGGTTCGGCCTATTGTTGTGTATTGAGATGGACATTGCGCAATATTGCGTAAAATATTTGTCATGATTTCACAAAAATTCCTGTCCACGCTGTGTCATCATATCAATGTTAAAAATCACCTGCAAGCACACAGTACTGTAATCTGAATTTCTTGGTTGTCCAAACTTTCATCAAGGGCATCAAAAATATCATTGTTTAGTGAGTCCCGGTTTGGCATATAAAACGGCAATGCGTAATTTTTAGTTTAAAAGTCGACCACCATTACGTGAACCCCCTGTTTCCGTAATTTGGAAACATTTCCACCTGGTCCACCATGGAACTCAATTGTTTTTAATATAAATAGATGCACACCACTAGGGCTTTCGACGCGAATGATGACTGACCAAGTGGTGGCGAGTGATCAAAATGGTCAAAGGCAAATTTATCTCCTACCACCGTCCACGTTTCAGCAAACAGTAAAATATTACTGTTCATCACACATGGATCCTTGGCAATGTCTTCATAATGTGCATTCAGTGAGTGAGTGAGTGATCGTTGGGTTTATGGCGCAAGAGCCAAATTTGGCTATACTGCGCCACATGTTTTGTTAAATATTAAAATCATTTGAAAAACACACATTGAAAATATATACATAAATTATATATGTGCATGCCTGCATGCACATATATAAAAATAATTTCCAAGGTAAAACATTTTAAAGTCAAATTAAAAATAAAAATCCAATTCTGATAAAAGCAAAAATAGGTTTGGTGGGGTATTTCTCCCACCAAGTCAGGTAAAGTTAAATGTGATGAATTAAAAAAGGTGATGCGATAATTATTAAAAACGGGACAATCTATTAAAATGTGACGTACAGTGTAAGAGATATTGTATGAAGGACATTCAGGAGCGTGTTCTCCAAACAAATGCATGTGTGTGAAGCGAGTATAGCCAATGCGAAGACGAGTCAATTTGACATCAGTCCTTCGCATTGGCATCACAGCCCATGCTCCTATGACGGGTTTCCCAGAGTGCAGTTTGTTATCCAACTGCTGACCCCATGATTCCTGCCAGATCGTAAAAATATGATGCAGGATGACGCGCTTCATATCCGATAGCGGAACTGCTAGCGGCAGATGGGTCGTCGCCGACCTTGCCGCGCTGTCCGCTTGCTCGTTGCCTATGATTTCTACGTGACTCGGTAGCCAGCAAAACACGATATCGAAACCCTTGCTGTACAGGCGACTCGTATTGTCGAGTATTTTACAAACCACTGGATGGCATCGATCGTTGTAGTTTTCAAGCGCTTCTAGTACACTCATGCTGTCAGTATAGATGCAGTATTTACGGGGCATATTGGAGTCGGTTAATTGAAGTGCACGGTAAATAGCGACAGCTTCGGCAGTGAAAACGCTGCAAGAAGTGTCGAGCCTATAACCGTGCATAAAATCTTCAATCACAACTCCACAGCCAACGTAATCTGCACGTTTCGAACCATCTGTGTAGATGGTCGAATAACTACTATACTGACCTCGATGGGAGGCGAAGACGCGTTGAAAGACAACAGGTGCTACAGTGGATTTACTGTAATTGGCAAAAGGGTTCATATAATGGAACCGTGGCGTATTCCAAGTTTGGAATAGGAAAAGGTTCCTTTGCTGTATATTCATGTTAGGTAGGTCGAGTTCGGAAACAAGAAGTTTCATCCTATCCATAAATGGCCGGATATTAGACGGCCGGGCATCATACAGTCTCTTCATGCTGATACTCATATACACATTTTGCAGAGGGTATGAAGGCACGGACAAGATCTTAAAATAATACGCAAAAGAGAGCTTCCTCCGTCTAAGATCTAGAGGAAGCTGATTACAGTTAACATAGAGACTCTGCACTGGTGATGTGCGAAACGCACCAGAGCAGATTCTCAATGCCATATTGTGGACAGGGTCAAGTTTTTTCAAAATAGAGTTGCACGCTGATCCGTATACAACACATCCGTAGTCGATGCCAGAGAGTACGATTGCCTGATACACTCTGAGTAATGATGTTTGATCCACCCCCCAAGAGGTGTTTGACAACACCTTCAAGAGGTTTAAAGACTTTTCACGCCTCTTCCACAATTGTAAAATATGCGGAAGGAAAGTGAGCCGGCGGTTGAAAATTACTCCGAGGAATCGTACGTCGGGAACTACGGGAATTTGAACATCACGGATGCGTATTTCGGGGTCGTGATGAATACCCTGTTTGCGGCAAAAGTGCACGCAGCAACTCTTGCTCGCAGAAATATATACTATGACCGTTGCTGTCGCACCATTTTACAATGTTGTTGACGGCAGTTTGCAACTGCAATCATGCGCATGTCCGAACCTTCACAACTGATCTGCAGATCATCAACGTATAGTAAAGCCTGTATAGAAGGCGAAAAAACATTTAAAATGAGTGAAATATGGCATATAAAGAGGGTGACACTCAAAATACTCTCCTGAGGAACTCCCTCAGCTTGGGTAAAAGGAGCAGAGAGAGGGGCCACCCAGTCTCCCTCTAAAAAGTACGAAGTTTTTAAAAAATTTTTGCAATAAAAGTAGGCAAATTGCCTCTTAATCAAAATTAAATAATGGGCGAAGTATCCCATAGCGCCAAGTACGATCATATGCCTTCTCGATATCGAAAAAGATAGAAACTAGATGATTCCTCGGACAAAGCGTTTCTGATTTTTTGTTTTCTAGTTTAATAATATTGTCGAGAGTGGATCTTCCTTTACGGAAGCCACTCTGAAACAGAAGGAATGCATTTGTTCTTTTCTAACTGATAAACGAGACGGGCATTGACCATACGTTCTAGTGTCTTACAAAGGCAGCTCGTGAGTGCTATCGGTCGATAGCTGAGAGGGTTCTTTGGATATTTTCCAGGTTTTAGAATGGGGATCACTATGGCTTCTTGCCATTGAGTAGGATACACCTGCTCCCTCCATATTCGATTGAATAGGTAAAGGAGACTTACTAGTGAATCCTCGGTCAAATGGAGAAGCAATTCATAGGATATTCCATCAGGACCTCGACTAGTATTGTGGGCCGATATGATAAGGCTCTCTTCAATTCAAACATGTCAAAGTCACAGTTATATGGTAAAGGTGTCGGCACCTGAAGTTGATAGGTGTCCGCTCTAAACGATTCTTAGTCGCCTTGAATGCAGGGCCATATGAATCGGAGCTGGACACACTAGCAAATGTTTGGCCAATCAAGTTGGACACATCTAAAGGTGACGAATACAAAGCAGTAGAAGTTTCCAATATCGGAATGTTAAATTCCCGATAAAGGCAAATCGCTGCTTTGACCTTTTTCTATAACTGTTGGCTGGAAGTTGACGATGTGATTGAAGATACATACTTGATCCAAGATTCTCTCTGGCATTGACGACGTATTCTACGAGCTAACGCTTTTGCACGTTTGAACGCTATGAGATTTTCAGTGGTGGGGTACCTCCTGAAAATACCCCCACGCCCTTCTTTGTTCCTTTTTGGCTTGTTGGCAGGAAGCGTTCCACCATGGTTTGCACAGCTTCCGAGTAGAATTTGATGTTTTGCGAATTGCTGCATCGGCAGCATTCCGAATAGATTCAGTGACATTTAAAACGGCATCATCAACTGCCCTGTTCTGAACCATTGTGCCTGTGATAATCGCTAACCGTGTGAATTTATCCCAGTCTGCGCGATGAAAATGATAAGTGGGGGGACGAACTCGTGTCCCCGCACCATTAACATGCGAGACTAGGAGAGGGAAATGATCACTGTTGTGTAGATCGTCATCAACCTCAAAATTCAACATCGGTAGCAGAGTTGGCGAATAGATGGCTAGATCGAGGGAGTGAAATGTGCTCGTGGGTGCATGGAAATAAGTTTTCTCGTCGTTGTTCAGCAGACAGAGACAGTGATCAGAGATCGACTGTTTGATCTGTCGCCCGTGAGAGTTGGTATCATCATGCCCCCTTAGAGGGCTGTGTCCGTTAAAGTCACCGAGCAAAATAAAAGGAGCTGGCAATTGACTGACTAATTGATTCAAATCCACTTGAGGCACAACATCGTTGGGTGGTAGATAAACACAGCAGACTGTGACTAAAGAATGGATGTGAACCCCTACAGCTACAGCCTGTAGCGATGTGTGCAGTGTGACGACATTACTGGGATACAGATGGGACGTAAAGAGGCAAACACCTCCAGTTGGAGATGCACATTACCATCTACATCCCGTCGAACACAATTATAACCACGCACTCGCATTGTCATAGCACTCTTCAGAAATGTCTCCTGAAGAGCAACGCATGCAGGCTGTTACGTGGAAATGATGGATTTGAGATCATCAAGTCGAGTTCTTAGTTCACGGCAGTTCCAGGAAATAAAGGACATCAAATCTTCGCACTCGCTCCTCTTAAGGAGCTAAAAGACGGCGGTTTTGGCGACAGATCTTCCATCAGACTCTCGTCACTTTGGGATGCGTGAATTTCCATGACATCCTCTCCAATGTCATGGGCTTTCTTAGAGAGGTTTGGCCTCTTTTTTTGTTTGCTTGCACCCCTGAGTCCTTTATACGTATTTTTCTGGTTTTTTTGACATAGCGTGAAGTGGATACAGTCTTAAGTGTATCCACTGCAATAGTCTTCGGTTTTATAGATTCGGCTGTCTCAGATGTTGGAGCCGTACTTGCGTCTACTTGAATGGCTGTTGATGCGTATGTTTTGCTGGTTGCCGACGCATAGCTTTTTCCAGAAACTGGTGTGCGTGACGATACAACACGTCGAGCCTCCGGATACGAAAGTTTATTTTTTATTTTAACTGCCGTGATCTCCTTTTCTAGTATCCATGTTGGACAAGATCGAGAAAGCGATGAATGGTCCCCTTTGCAATTTACACATCGTTCTTTTGCTTTACAGTCTGCGCTATCATGGCCTACCTTTGCACATCTAGAGCAGGTTGGCTGGCCGCGGCAGACTGTTTTCGAATGTCCAAATCTCTGGCACTGAAAACAACGGAGCGGATTAGGAATGTAAGGTCGAACAGGGCAATAGAGATATGCGGCCTTTACGGACTGTGGGAGTTCAGGCGTTGAAAAGGTCAGGATGATGTACTTAGTGTTAAGCACCTGTCCATCCCGCCGAATCGTAATTCGCCGAACATCACAGACCTTTTGATCCAGCATATTCTCCTTGATTTCATCTGTAGACACATTCAACAAATCCGCTGCAGAGATGACTCCTCGGGAATAGTTGAGGTTGTTGTGGGGAACGACAGTAATGCCAATGTGGGCCATTTTACGTAGAGTCTTAAGGGCGGAAGACTGTTTCGCTGATGCTACTTCGAGGAACAAGTCCCCGGAGCGCATCTTGCGAATTGTCTTGACCTGCCCTATGCTACTGGTGATCGCTTTCTCGATTAGAAGAGGTGATATGGTGGAAAAGGAGTTTGGGGTCTTAAGAATAAAGAATCTAGCAGAATCGCTAAATTCTTGTTGCTGTGCATTTGATGGAATGTTATGTTTTTTTTAATCAATTTGTTGCTCCACTACGGGAGAAATTGACGGATTCTGGCCTCCATCGGGGCACAAAGAACACCCTGGGTTCAATGACGGGGTCGAGTGCTCGACCCGGTCAGCCCAGAGTAGAGTATTGGATTTCGCTAGAGAGGACATATTTGTCACCATAAGAGGCGGCAAAACGTTATTCTCTCTAGTTGTATCCATTTTTTGGCATCACGGATTCCTTCCAGTTCCATCGCGACCCCCGCCAGGCCACGAATTCCCACACTTTTCTAACGTGCCCAGTGTAACCGCCGGAGGATTCTTCAAAGCTAGACACCGGGGAAACCCTCATAACGTGCTGCCGGGCATGGTTCAAGGCCGAAGCCATGGAGGATTTCTCGATATGAAGGAGTCCCCTCCACCTAGCCATCCGCAACCAAGTTCCTCATCCTCTGGGACCGCTTTCGGCAAAGCGTTCCTTAAAGCCGTCACCGACGAAGCACGCAACTCTTCCGCCGCATACCCCTCCCCGCAAGGATCCTTTCCGCTTCCTAATTAGTATCCCTCACGGGAGAGGCTAAAAGGGTGGTACTGAGACCCCTAGAGCTAAGGACTAGGCAAGCAGCAGATCGGCATTGATACGCCGCCGACCTGTTATTTTGTTAGGAACGGAAAAAAATCCTTTTTTTTTGTAATTTTTAAAAAACGTATCTTATAATTTTTTTGGATTTTTATATTTTCATAAAACAAAGTTAGAGAACAAAAAAGGAAACGATAATTGTGGGTTATTTAAAGAAAACAGTGATATCTTATCACAAAAACCCATAAACGAAAACTATCCCCAAAGCAAACAAATGTCTAAAGAAAAAAGGGGGAAGGGAGAAGGGGAAAAAAGATCACTGGGGTACCTCGGGAGCGTGAAACCCGCACTCACCTAAAGGAGGTGAGCCCCCTGAGGGGAATGTGCATTCAGAGATTGCACATTGTGATACATGATTTGTAGTGTATTGGGATCGTTGTGTTGGTGTAGAAATGCGTATTTGGGTAGGATTGAATTTCCTTTGAGTTTTTTCATCTCTTGAAGAATTAAATCATCTTCTCGAGGAGGTGGTGGAGCCTTGTATTCGCCTAAAATATACAATCCTTGAACGCTTGTGACTCGAGACAAAGCAACATATTGTAGGGGTCATGTCAGATTGCGTTTAAATCCAAATGCTGCTTCTTGAAATGTTGCTCCTTGTGATTTGTGGATTGTCATCGCTTCCGCTAGAATGACTGGGAATTGATTTCTTGTCACTGAAATGGCGTCGTTGTTGGAGTGGTACACAACTTTTTTTCACACGCTCGATGGGGGCCCAAAGCAAACCCATCTTGTTTTGAATCGTGCAATGAATGCACTGCCTACGCTTCTCCTTAGCAATATCATTTGGATTCGAAAATTCCAACCAAATGGGTTTTACTTCTTGGTTATAAGATCCTTTAATGAAACAGTATTCAAGTTTTTTCTGTTGCCCCACAGCACCATTCACCAACCCATCTGCTGTATCAATGTTGTAAGTCAGCATGTATTTGGCTCCCACTTTAAATTTAATCACCGACTCCAAATTACCCGTTTTAGTTCGATCAAATTTTTGCACTTTATCAAGAACTTTTTGCTTAGAGCCATTTGGGGCAGTTCCTGAAACCGAATCATAGGCTTGGCTTTTCACCAGAGGACCTTCAATAGAATTGAGACGTATTTTGTTTGCCAAATCTACATCATGATTGGAATGGTACAGTAAGGTAGCACTTTTAGGTACCTTTTCAAGTATTGTTTGTTTTGTTTTTAAAAGTTCCACGTCTTTGTCTGTCAATTTTCCCAAAGCTAGGTGATTCAGTAGTTCGGCGTACGTTTTATCATCTTTTTGGCGCATGATTTCATTCAGTTCGTAATATTGAGTTAAATGCCACATTTGGGGAGTCAACAGGCTTAAACCTGATATTTGTTTGAAAATTGGAGCATCCTTTACGGGTGGGAGCTGATTAAAGTCTCCAAAGTTTAAAATATGGAGTCCTCCAAAGGGTCCTTCCCTCCCCTTAAACTATTTCAAATGTGTATTCACTTTCTCGTACATGCTTGTACCTACCATGGATATTTCGTCAATGATCACGCATTTTACGTTAGTATATTTCATTGCATATTCTGTAATGCTACTGCCAACTCAAACACGCATTTTTTGACAACCCTATTCCTAAAGCCTGATGCAATGTTTCTCCTTTAATGTTTGAAGCCGCTTTACCGGTTGGAGCCAGTTTGAGAACGGTGGGTTGACTGGGGTCCTGATCTGGTTTCTCAAACATCCGGATTAACGTTTTCTCAATGATATTGATTAAAAAGGATTTTCCAGTACCAGCAGCTCCTTGTATCATCCAATGCAAACGTTTTGTGAGCTCCCTTCGCAAATGTTGTACCAGGTCCCGTTGTTTCAAGTTGCATTTTTGAACCAATTCCTTATATTTGTCATCCGGATATTTATTGGTAGGCTGAAAGATAGAGAATCCTTTTCCATGGGAAGCATTCATATATCCAGAGAAATATTCCCTACTAACTCATTTTCATCATAATCCAGTACAGGTTCAAATGTGACTAGGAACCTTTCTTCAGATTTTTCTTCATTCTCTTCAATGGCTCTGGGTTTCTTCAACTGCATCGTGAATTGCAAAGGCGATCATTCATCGTTTTCTCGCTCTTGTCCAACCTGGCTACTCGAAAAGGAGATCACGGCCGTCAAAATTAAGGATAAAATTTCGTATCCGGAGGCTCGGCGTGTTGTATCGTCACGCACGCCAGTTTCTGGAAAAAGCTATGCGTCGGCGACCAGAAAACATACATATCAACGGCCATTCAAGTAGACGCGAGTACGGCAACATCTGCGATAGCCGCAGCTATGACACCGAAGAATGTTGCCGTGGATACACTTAAGTCTGTATCCCCTCCCCGAGATAATAAGAAGAACAGGAAAACACGCATCAAGGAATCGGGGGTGCAATCCCACAAAAAAGAGGGTCGAACACTCTCTAAAAAACTCCATGACATGGGAGTCGATGTCATGGACAATCACGCGCCTCGCAAAGCGACGAAAGTCTGATGGACGATCTGTCGCCCAGACCTTCGTCTTCTGGCTCCTTGCGAGGAGCAAGTGCGCGCTTCATGACCTCCTTTATCTCCTGGAACTGCCGTGGTCTAAGAACTCGACTTGCTGATCTCAAATCCATCATATCCACGTACCAGCCCGCATGCGTTGCTCTTCAGGGAGACATTTCTGAAGAGTACCATGACAATACAAGTGCGTGGTTATAATTATTACGACGGGATGTAGATGGCGATACATCTCCAACCGGAGAGTGTATGCCTCTTCACGTCTAATCTGTTTCCCAGTAATGTCGTCACACTGCACATCATTACAGGCTGTGGCTGTTCGGATTCACATCCATTCTTTAGTCACAGTCTGTTGTGTTTATTTACCACCCAACGATGTTGTGCCACAAGTGGATTTGAATCGTTTAGTCAGTCAATTGCCAGCTCCATTTCTTCTGCTCGGTGACTTTAACGGACACAGCCCTCTGTGGGGCATGATGTTACAAATTCTCGCGGGCGACAGATTGAACAGTTGATTTCTGCTCACTGTCTCTGTCTGCTGAACAACGACGAGAAAACGTATTTCCATGCACCCACGAGGACGTTTCACTCCCTCGATCTAGCCATCTGTTCGCCAACTCTGCTACCGATGTTGAATTTCGAGGTTGCGAACGATCTGCACAACAGCGATCATTTCCCTCTCCTAGTCTCGCATGTTAATGGTGCGGGGACACGTTTTCGTCCCCC
>BMAU01004183.1:0-26008 GCA_019973935.1 Trichonephila clavipes | reverse complement strand
ATTACGAATTATGCAATTAATTAATAATTTCGCGCAAGATCAAATAAGGTCTACCGAAATAGGAGGTCCGAGAAATACACGTAACTCGAATTATTAGCTTTCATTAACTTTAACTAATTTTATTAAACTAACGCTTATTTTAAGCGTAAATAAATTATAGTTACCACCTGGTATATCAGCTTTCCAGATCCTTTCATAGAATAACAGCAGTAAGGCTTCACTAACGTAATCCCATGGAATCCTCTAAATTTGAGACTACTGTTGCTGGCTCAATAGCCTTCATCCTTGCTAGCTTACAACGCTCTACTTAAATACCCTATGTACTTTGCATATACCGTTCACTTTTTGGAGTTGATTGGAAATATATTATACGCGAATTTATAATCCCCAAAGAACGCCTAAGAATATTAACGAGGAAAAGTTTCATTACACAGATTAAAATACACAAAATGTTTTCAACTTAGAGAGAAGCATTACAGATCTCACGAAAATTATGTTCATATTAAATAAACAAAGGCAAAAAACATGAATTTAAATTATGCTTTTTTGTAATTCTAGAAAATGATTAAACACGTGATATTATTAGGCATATAAAAATCCTCAAACAAATACAATCAGGTGCTATAATATGTGAGAAAACATTGTTTTTTAAAAAATTTTTTCACTTTTCTCAAAAAACATATTTTTTGTATTTGGGAGGTACCCATTTTTTTTCCAAGAAACTTACTATGATTCAGATTTTTATACTTCTACACAAGATACTAAATATATAGTGTTTCATCAGTATTTTTTGTTAAGATGGGTGCCTAATTTTTTAAAATGAGGTCATGTACATAAAAAAAAAAAAAAAGAAAATTTTCCCAAATTTCAAAAAGTTTTTATAATTTTTTTTAGAGAAACTATACTACTACAATTTTTACTAAAAATAAGTTCATGCATTTTATGTATTATTTATATATGTGTAAAAATATTTTGCATAAAAAAAAAGACACTTTTAAAAATTTTCAAGCATAAGTATATTAAAGCTTGGAGTTCTCAAAAACTATGTATATTTACGGAAATTAAGAAGTAGGGAAAGACTTTAAAATTTATTTGATGGGGGACCCCTATTAAAATGGTTACAAGTAAAAAAAAGAATAAAGATTTTACATTTTGCTTACAAAAGGGGTACAAAAAAAAAAAGAAACTGGATCGAAAGCTTCATATGGCGCTACCCTCCATACAAATAGCAATGCGTTGAGTTTATTAATGCTATACTTTGACGCTGCTGAAACTACGATACGACTTCTTAACCTCTTTAATACCGCTACCGGCGTATATAAACGTTTCGTTCAAGTCAAAGTAGCTGCTCCCGGACAGTATATGTTACGTCTTTTTCGAATACGATCTTCTCTGTTGCTGCTATCCGCCACGATTATTCCGAAGGCTTTAGATAATAAAAAATGACTTTCGGGGTTTACGGGCATGATTTACTTATTCCAGAGGAAGGTTTTTGCTTATTTTTATTCCTTTCATTCACCCTTCCCCACAATACATCACATACATGTTGCTTACACGTAGAAAATGAAGGAATTTGGCACTGGGGAGGTAAATTGCGTAACTTTGTTAATCGGCAGTTAAAGAATTAATTATAAACCGTAGAAATTATCAACATAAGTGTTCATTTTTTTTACTTTTAATTTTGCGCCGGATGAGCTTAATAGGTCACTGGTAATTATTAAACTTTTGTTCATAACCTATTGTGTCTGGAATTAATTATAAATACGTCGTGCAGTACTTGATCACATTTATAAGTGTATTATATTATAAAATTTGATAATATTATTTATATTTTTAATGTCCAGGGAAATATTATTTTTGTTTGTTTGCTTTCAGTAAATTAATAATTTTTAAAAATAATCTTTTGTTTTACACTTTTACTATATTCCTGCCCCCATAGCATTATTTCACCCTCCTTTGAAAGGAGAGAGAGGTCAGTTTTAGAAACACTGCTGTAGAAAAATGATTTTACCGGAAAAAATGATTTTTTTTTCATTTTGTCTGAAATTATCTAACCGAATTTAAGTCTTTTTTCCGTTTTTACGAAGATTCAACACTTTTTGTAGTGATATTAAATTTTAAAATTATTTCTTTTTATTATTTTTCTTCCTATCTATACCATAGAATATATTTTCCTCATAGGTAGGTTCTGATTAATAATAATTTTATTTCCCACATAACACGATTCCTCTTAATGATCAAAATAACAATTAAATATTTGTAAGTCATAATTACCAGAAAAAGCCGCTTTCAATTTTAAAGTTATTATACGGGTATAAAATATTGATCTTAAAACACATGATAATATTTTCACTTCAATATTAAATGATTTGGTATTGATATCACTCGACAAAAAGCAAAATCCTATTATTTTAGTTATTTCACCATTCATTTATTTGCCCCTTTTTCATCTACATTGGGGAGAAAACCGATACTTCAACGAACAATTTTTTAAAATAACTGTTGGAGGCTGGCTAACTGGAGTTTAATGATATTAACTACACTCAAGAACAAAAACATTAGCGCACCAAGAAGGAGTCGTCAAAATGAAACGAAATTTTACTTACGTAATGACTACTTTGATATAAGTAAATGATTAGAATATCAAAGAAAAAGGATCATTCATTTCAGAGAAAAAGGAAAAAGAGCGGTGGATTTAAGACCCTGTTGAGCCCCCCCTCTAGCGTGAATGCACGATACGATACGATCGGGTATTGAGGCATGCAAGTTCTGTAGGATGTCTTGAGACATTTCATTCCATATTTACTGTAACCTTGCCTCTAGTTCCTTCAAACTCGTAGGATGCCCAACTTGCCGTCCCAAATGATCCCAAATATGCTCAATTCAGAGACAAATCTGGGCATCGGGCAGACCAAGAAAGGGTAGTAACAATGCGGGAGACAGTCTTGATGACACCTGCCGTGTGAGGCCGAGCATTGTCTTGTTGAAAAAATGGCTCCTGGGAGATGTTACATGAGTGGCAACACCTGTGGTTGCAGGATGTCATGGACATACCGCTACACTGTCATGGTGCCACGAATGAATATTAGTGACTGTGTATTGTGGTGGCAATGGCACCTCATACCATCACACCAGCTGTGGGATCGGTGTGTCACTGTAAAGCAAAAGCAGGATTGAGGCGTTCATAGTGGGGTTCCCACACACGCGAACACGATTGTCATCACTACTGAGATTGAATATAGATTCATCGCTAAAGACGACCTGGTTCCATTTCGCTGCAGTCCAATTTCCTCGTGTACAGCACCACCCAAACGGCGTCGATGGTGGGCGTCATGGGCAGCACACGTAATGGGTGCCGCGATCCCAAATGTCCTTTCCGCCAGGCGCCTTCGCATGGTTCGAGAAGACCTTAGGGCCTCCTAGTGAAGGTGCTACCTGTTCCTGGACGGCGGTCGATGAAGCAATTAGCTGTACGCGTGCATTTTTCTTTGATGTGGTGGGCTTCTCGACGACTGGTCTGTCGAAGGCGTCCTAGCCTGGTCTTCGTGTAAATGACATCTCTCGGATCCACTGGCCCAACACCTCCTCACAACACAATCAGAGCGGTCTAATTGACGAGCTACTCGCCTAGCTGACCACCCAGCTTCTATCATGCCGATGATTCTCCCTCTCTGAAACTGCGACAGCTGCTCATATTGTCTTCGAAAACGGCGTAATGACATGTCTACCTCAGCTCTTACTTTGTAAGCGATTCAGCACACTCAAACAAGCTTTGGTTACCTGTTTTACACTCAACGGATAACGACTTTAAACGCCCTCTACCGGCTATACGCAATGCGCAATCACGCTGCATTTCTAATCATTTGCATATCTCCCCGACATGTACCTTCATGCCAAGTTTCGTTACGATACCGCAATTATTTTTATGGTGCACTAATTTCTTTTGTCCTTGAGTGTATATAGTCAAATAGCAAAATGAGTCAAGCATTCATCGGAATATTTGGGAGGGGGGACATTATTCAGTTAAAATTAATTATTTCTGCTTAAGATCAAATTTTTCTGCAACTTTATTGCAATTTTCCTTTCAAGATATTAATATTGGAATTCTTGGTTTATATACTTTCTGAGGAAAATTATAGATGTAGGTTTATATCGAGCCTAAATAGCGATTACACACCTGTCATTCTCAACACTCTGAATGCAATGAGTTTCTATTTTGGGATGAAGTAACTTTGCAGAAATACAGTTTTTACAGATATTTTCCCGCAACTCAACTCTGACTCAAGACGATACTCGTTCATATTGGTCTTTGTTGTCAAGAAAAGTGTCAACTGTATATATGTAAAGTAAGCAGCTTTTCCGGTATAGTAGATAATAACGATGACTCCTGTACCATAGGGCCTGGTTTTGAATCCGAGAGAACGTGGATGCCTGTAAATGTATAGTGTCTTTATAGCATGAGGGTACTCTAAATAGCCGTCGAGTCACAAGTCTTCTCGAAAAGATTGATGGAAGGAAAGAGAGATGTGGGGTCCCGCTGACAACCTCCAGAGTGTTCTCTCTTAAAATTGGAGAGGAAATGAGCGAAATAGTACTGTCGCCTTCATGGTGCTCAAAGCTACAACTAACGACCGGAGTACAATCTAGTCCTTTGCCATGATGAATTTTGTGGGCCTCGATCTGGCACTATCAGGTGAACAATAGCAACAACAACCTGTAATGTAAGAAAGTTAATGTTTATTCCATTGATTTTTTTTGCTCTCAATAAAATGACGAGATCTTATAATTCATAGATGAGTAAATTTTGCTATCGAACATGATTTTGGTTTAAGAATGAAAACTTTATGAGAAAATGCGATTACAATTAGAATGAAAAATGTTTAAATGTTTCATTGCAATTGTGCTTTCCACACTTTAAAACTGCGATACATTTCGCCACCAGTGTAATTTAATGTAGTCACCATATATCTTTTTATAAGTGGTCTTTATTTAGATTTCTAAACATCAAAAAGGTTTTCTACTTCCTCCAAAATAAATGAACTTGACTCATTTATAATATATAACATCAGCTGAAATAAACTATTTATCCACTGTTGACTTCTTTTAAATAAGTAATTTCTATCGAAGGGATGGTATACAAATTGTACTTATTTCAAGTATTTTTCGAAGGGGACATCAATGCTTAAGTAGTCTCCCGTAGTTTTGCTGAGCTGAATACAACGATTCATGAATATTTGTAAACTTGACATACAATCCATCTTTGGTAGGTATCAATTTCTTGAAATAGAGACTTGTAGGTTAAACTTAGCTTAACTCAGTGGCACGACATCCCATGAAGGAACAAGGCTACTGTGCCCAACTCAGTATACGCGACCTCGACCTTAGGCCTAAAGTTCATAGTAGATGTTTTGGTCAATGGTCAGTCTGACGTGAAAACCCCTCAGTGTTAAGTTCCCAAGCAAGATTGGTACTCATTTTATCGACCCATTGAAGGGATAAGTCAACCTTGCCCAGCCCGGGGTTTGAACCTCGAACTCGGGTGTAGATGCGCGATTCACTGACCACTGGGCTTCGATTTGTAGGGTTTATTCTCAATTAATTTTAGGGGATGGAGGGGTTGCTTTTGTCTTTTGAACAATTTCAACAATAACAGTTTTGGATTTTCGCCTCGTAATATTCTTCATAATTTGGAGTTTCTTTACAGTTTCTTGCTTCCTTTTCATAAATTCTTTAACAAAATTATCACAGAAATAAGAATGAACATTTTTCAAATTAGAAATGTTATATTTCTAAGAATTAGAAAAACTACATTTTGAGGGATAAGTAGGAATTTTGAATAGTGTTATGGTCTCTGGACACGCTTATTGTTTCAAAATTATGTTTGTTAATGAATTAATTACTGCTTCTGTGTAATTTTATAAACCATTGAAGCATTAAAATTGAAATTTAAATTAGGTATTGCAAACCTAAAACTTAAGAGGTCACAGGGGTGTTGAAAATGTTTCGAGAGCACAAAATACAAACAATTTTCGACTAGAAATAATTCTTTGAGATTAAAATGAAATAATTTGATTCTTTTACACATTTCTTATAAAGGAATAAAGTTTCAAAAAAGTATAAAATATCTAAAATATAATCATAAATTTTAAAAATAATAAGCACATAAAAATAAGAAAAATTTTTTGTAAGAAACAAATAGTGAGTTTTACGACGCGCATGATATTTTCTGCAATAATTTCTAATTACTAGCAATAAAATTATTTATAAAGTCAAATATATCACTTATTACATGCTAGCTTATCTTATAAAAATGAAAAAAAAAAATAAAAATAATATTTTTAAAAATAAAAAAAATACATTTTTTAAAATTTTTTTAAAAATTCAATTTTTGTTTGAAATATTTCAAAAAATTAAAAGTTTATAATACTATAAATAGTTAGGATTTGAAGATTATGATAGAATTTATAATTCTGTAAAGTTTTATACATCAAAGTATGATGGTTTTGAAACGCAATGCGCGTAATTGAAAAAACCACAAACTGAGAAAAGGGCTTTAAAGTTTTAAAATTGAATTTGAGATAATAAATCTTAAAACTTACATGCTAAAATTCTCCAGGATCATAAGATATACCTTCCTGTTCCTGAAACAGCTCAATTTCTTTACTCTTTTTAATTTTCTTGGCTCTGCGAGCTTCAAAAGATGATTCTAAGAGCCTCTGTCTCTGACGTAAAGATTCGACGATTGTCACGTTCAGCCAGGGGCACACAAACATTTCTGTTAATTTTCAAGCCAAATTTCTCTAAAATAGTAATAAGTATTTGATTTCCATCATTAAAAACACTGGTTGCTAGATTTGCAGCAATCTCTGCAATCTGAAGCCTAGAACCAATCGTCTTAGGACAAAACTTCCAAATTAATGAATTTAAACTTTCATTAGGATTCTGTGTCTTACCTCCTAAACATTTCTTCAGGGTGCCGGATGAGATAAGTCTGCAAATACAGGCTTAATTACATCTCAAACAGCTTTAGCAACTGAGGGTTTGTGTTTATAATTTTTGTAAATTATTATTAATTGCGGCATTATACTTACACCATGTATTTGGATTTGTAGGACAAAACCAGTGCATCGGTTCATCATCAGTGCTGCAAGAATGACCCCAAACAGCCCAAAAGGGCTTTCCGCATTTCCTTTACACTAGTAGAATTGCATCGAATAGCATTACCATAGTAATGCGCAAGTTTATCAATTAAACTATCAGTTAACCTACCTTTACCTCCAATAGTTTTACCATCAGATAATTTCTTTTACTATATACTAATTTAAGCTTCCTAAGTCTTGTACCCATTCTCTTTTTTGCACATGGCCTACACATTCTATTTTCTGAATAAGATAGTCATCGCCGTATGGCTTGTTTTCAGAAAGGGCATTGAATGTTTTGTGTCGCCATCTCCTATGTAGTTCGAATATTTCAGGTTGTGAAGCTTTTCTGATCGATTAAAAATCCTCAACATCCTCGTCAACCTCCATCTTACCAGCAGAGCCAGAATAATTTTTTCTACATGAAATCTTATGCGCTCTTTGCCATTTATTGTACTTGATGCAAATTTTACCCCTTTATAACTGTCGCATCTTTGCAAAATGAGGACAACACTTCCTATCCAAAACCTTACCTGTTTCGCCCCTATTACAGTACATACTCCAATCAACGATGAATGTCCTCTCGTCTTCCAGGTACTATCACCACTTACCGTTAAAAGGTTATCAGGTGACGAAGAATTTTCTTCGACAGCTGCCATTTTCATGCTTTCTTCAGCGACTTCCTTCATAACACGTGAAAGTTTATTATTAATAACATCATATGACTTTGTTCAATAATAGGATTAGGAAGACTCATTACAGCACAAAAGATTTTTAATGACTCTAAACCTTAGCCTATGCATCTCATTGCTAAAATAGATCTTCTGTTAATTTCTGGAGCATTATTTTTATTCCCAGTGTTTTTACAGCTTGAAAAAGTACAAACACTCCCAGTTTTTACAACGTATTTCAAAAATTCGAACATAAACCACGAGTGGACTCTTCATTAATTGTTAATGGTTTATGACATTTTTAAACAACATGATACTGATAAAATAGAGCTAAAAGTTGAAATAAAATCAAAATACGATATCCTTTGAAGTTTTCACTTACCTTTAACAAGATTTGACTTTAATGTCTGATATCCTGAGATTTTATTACTGGAAGCACACATTTTTATCTCTCCTTTCTCTGCAACATATGTATGAGAACATACCTTCATGATTTGTTTTCCCTCTAAATCTTCTTTTCTTAGGACGTTTACCTGAAGGTCTACGATGAGTATTTTCCATTTCAATCGAGAATTTTCAATTTTGATAAACGGTTTTAAACAACGCTGTTTTGAATTTCGATAAGTTATTTCAAACAAACGTGCTAGCATTACCAAAACAGAATCAAAACACATTAAAAACGTGTGTTGAGTTGCAAGCTTCCTTCTCAATTAAGCAAGTGTTTAAAATATTTTCATGAGACTTTTAAAAACAGAAAATAAAACGTATGCGGAAATCAAGAATAAGTGGGTGTGGCATGTAGCCATTTAAACATTGTTATTACTAAATTGCTGTTTGGAATTTTTCGAATAACTTTCGAAGTTTTTGTAGTACTATCACGTGGTTGGTATCAAAATGTTCAAAAGAAAATGAGGAACAACATATTTTTTTTTTGAAAATTCGAAAAATAGAAGATTAACACCCTGTGACCCCTTAAGAAATAAAATTTTTTCTTTCATTTTATTTCAATTTCTACTATTAGCTCACTCTCTCCCTATATATATCTTGTTCAAATTTTCAATCGTTAATAAAATACTTTCTATTCATCCATTCAAGTTCAAATACATTTTTTAAAGCTTGTAGTGAATGACACTTGGTGTTAATACATTTTTCAAATATTAATTCATTAATTAAATTGAAAAAATCGAATAAATAGCAACAAACAAAAATAATAGTCCAACAGCATTTATAGAAAGGGAGAATCGTTCATTGTATCCCTGTAGCCGGATGGATTTCTAATCAAAGGTCGAGGGTTTGAATCCCCCTTGAGATGGTCTAATTTCTGAGAATGGTATTTCTTTTACTATACTATTTTATTAGAATAATTAAATTTAATTAATGAATAAATATAACAAAAAATAGTCCAGCACCAAGTATAGGAAGGAAAATGGAAAATTTCAAGAAAAATAGCTTTCTATTTTGTCACTTAATATTGGTGTATCCTGTCATATGTATAGGCATATATTAATTGCAACTATTTAATAAAAAAGTAACTAAATGAAATGTTTCCTTGTTGACCTAAGTAGGAATTGATTAAATTTTTTTTTATTTTACTTGTTTATTATACAGAAAAAATATATTGAGCATTTTATAAATCTTGAATACCTATACAAACTCTGTATGCCAGACATTGGCGACCTGGCACGCTTGCCAGATTTGTCTAGGGGGTGGCACAATTCTCAGTGATACTCATCGCCACTTTACAAATTTGTAACTTTTTGATTGTTTGGAGTTGATAATTTTGAGATGGAGCTCTTGTTGAGCTAACATCAACAGAATTATGGAAAAGCAAACTTTACGGAATAACGAAAAGATCTGGAAGAAAAGAAACGATAAATCGACAGTTATTTTAAATTATTAATTGTCATTGATGAAGAGATTTAAGTGTTTGAAAAAATTACACATTTACTATGTTTTCAACTTTTTTGGTTCTACATATTGATGTGAACTAATTTTTCTCATAAGAAAATATTTTGAGTCCACAAAAGAACTTGTTTAACAACTGAACATTCAGAATCGTGCCAAATTAAAAATCACAAATTATTATTATGAAGCAGAGTTGTAGGGACAAGTTTCACATATAAAAATTATTATTTTTTAACTGTATTGAACGAATACTTACATATTGTTTGTTATTTATTTCTTACTATAATAAATATGTTTAAAAGATACATAATACATAATAAATGTACAAATTTAACCCTTTTATAGGCAGTGGCTAATAAGTCTAGCCACATAATAAAAAATTTTTCTCCAAGCGGTTGGTGGATATTTATTCTATCACATACGTTAATTGAAGCTAAAACGCATGAAAATCAATACAGATGGCAGCACGATACCTTTTTTTTTGCATTTCATGTCCTCTAATGGGTAGTTAGAAACAGTTTTTCTCGGTGTAAATCTACAAATTGTATTTTGATTACTATAAATAAAATTTGTGATCTGTGAAAAAAATTTCGACAAATCTTAAGTATATTTTTCTCTCGTCTGAAGGAATCAAGCAAATGTGCAAATAAAAAAATATTTTATTTAGGTTTCTGGAAAATTTTAAAAATAAGGATAGAGGCTCTATCCCCTGACCGCATAGAACAGAAAAATGACCTAGAAATTTTCGCTTTTCCTCCACTCGAGAGAGCACTTATAATCATGTGAGAATGTTGGAGATCGGAAATATAAAAAAATTTTTTTTACAGTATGTAGTACAAGATTCGTGGGTTCAAAAATCTTTCATTACAGATTTTCTGCTGGGAGAAAACGCCTGCATATTATAAAGTTCTACAGTAAATAGCTCATCAAATTTGTGAAATAACTAATTTAAATCCTCAAAAATATTATTTTATTTCTAACTTTTTATACTAAAATTAAATAAAATATAAAATGTGAATATATACAATTTCAATGTATATTCTAAGTATATATATATATTCTAGGTAGTACAATTATTCTATTATTATTTTATTACACTTCTACTTTGTATTTAATTGTTATTGAAATAGTTAGTAGCATAAAGGTTAATTTTTCATAAAAAGTTTATTGTGATATGATTCATTATTTCTGTCCTGAAAAGTAAGTTAAATGTCATAAGTGCGCAGTGGCTATGACGTCCAGCCACCACCCAGGAATAAAACCCTTTATCAGATATTTTTTTGTGACTAAATAATGTTTATAGAGGATGAGAACATTACATTTATCAAGTACTTTATCACAGAAAAGTGTATTTTAGCTTTGTGCTCACTAAAGGGTTAATCTTTTTATTTATGTTAAAGGAATAGTTATATTTTATGTTTATATTTATGTTAACAAATAGATAGCTTTAAATAATGCGTATAATTCATATATAATAAAACTCTAAATCTGTACTCTTGACCTCTATTCTCTAATTCTGCATTCATGGAATTGAATTGTTTCAAATATTTCTTACTTTGTGGCACCCTGAATCGTACGATTATTTTGGTTTGGCACACCACAGTTACAAGGTTGCTGATTCCTGATGCATACTATATTTGAAAGGGGCGTAGAAATTAAAGAGTTTGAATGCCGTCCTAGTTAAATGATGGGGATATGTATAATTGGGGGTCTCAGGCGGAGTTAAATTTCTCTAAAGGTCTGAAAATATAAACAATTTTCAAACAGGTATAAATCTTTTAAATTTAAGTTAAATGATTTTAATCTTTTACTCATTATTTATAAAAGAATGAGGCTTCAGAAAAGTATAAAATTATTAAAATATAATAATAATTTTAAAAATCATAAACATATGAAAATTCTATAATAAATATTAAGTATTCATTGCGTTGCGCACGCTATTTTCTAAAATAGTAGCCTCTGATGTATAAAACTTTGCAAAATTATAAAATGCATCATACTCTTTAAATCCTACCTAATTTTAATATTATATATCTTTTGTGTTTCAAAATATTTGTAAAATATTACAATTTTTTAAATGTTTTTTTAAAAATGTATTTTTTTTATTTATTAAAATATATGTTATTATTCTATTTATATAAAAATAGCTACAGTGTAATAAGAATACATTTAACTTAATAAATCAACTTATAGCTAGTAATTAAAGCTACTATTTTAGAAAATAGCATGCGCGACGTAAAACTTAATAAATATTTTTTATAGAAAATTTTCTTATTTTCATATGCTTATAATTTTTAAAATTATGATTATATTTTAAACATTTTATACTTTTCTGAAGCCCCATTCCTTTATAAATAATGTGTAAAAGATTAGAATTATTTAAATTAAATTTTTAAAAGAATTATACCTGTTTGAATATTGTTTATATTTTCAGACCTCTAGAGAATTTAACACCCCTGAGACCCCTTTTGGCATAAAATAAAACAAAAATACTGAAAATCCATGCTCTTAGTTTAAAATTGAAGCAAACGTAGTTCTATCTAATTAATTTTTTTTACAGTAATTTCTTGTATTATTAAGCATTTTGAAATAATGTCATTTGTTAAAATGTTATGATACAGAAATATAAGAAATAAAGACTTCAACCTTTTTGATATACATTTGAGTAATTTTGGAAACATATCGTTTAAAAAAAGAATGAATAGTTAAGCAAAACTACTAAAGAGTTTTAAACTTGTCTGATAAAATTTTCGAGCCATTCATCTTATATATCACTCAAGATGAGTAATGAGAAAAGCAATTCCCTGAGAGCTTTGATTGATGCATCCGAAAGAATTTCAATCAGTTTCATCAACAACTTGACAGAAGCTATCACTCTATTTTAAATATTATAAATAATCTATTCACTTTTCATCCGGTGGCTTTATATTTATTGGTTTAATATTTTTCACTCACGATTGAAATAAATACTCAATAGCCATTTTAAAACTTATGGAGGCAATAAATTTAAGTGACACTGAAATATTTGTGGAACTTCCTGCTCGGCACAGATTTTCTGTTGCAGGAAATGCAAATAAAACTTAAGGAAAAAAATTTCGGCTTTAGCTATCTTAAAATATGAAATATTTTTTTTTTTTGGCATCGAATAAAAATTTTAGATTGTGTAAAAAAGAATTTCGAGAGAAAAAGAAAATCTGTACTTTGAAATTTTATGCCTAACTTGATAGGAAGGTAGTGGTGACATTTAATGAAATTACATTAAATTTGTGAAAAACGCCATCTGAGATATTTTGCAGATGGTTATAAAACAAAGAAGAAAAAAGCTTGGGGTAGTTAAAAAAAGTTATAAACCTTTCCTTCCAAATAGTTTCAAATAAACGTATTTTTTGTGTGTCTCTATTTTTGGACACACACACACACACACACTGAAGCTCATAGGAGTTTAATTCTTTGTATTTAAAGTAATAACATGTATAGATAACAAAATTATATAAAATCAAATTCCTAGGACCTATTCATGGCTAACAATTACTCATCGAATGTTAAAAATCAGTCGATCTGAGACATGATAAAGATTTATAATCTCACCTCGCAATACTGTCTGTCAGACATACATAAATTGTTGCTCACATCTGCAATATTTTGTTTTGCCATGAAAAGTAACGCAATCGGCCACAGTATAACCTCAATGTATTATTGAGTTCTTCAAATTATTCCCTGTTTGATAGAAGCGACCTGCTGTCGTAAGAGATGACACTCAACTCAATCACACACCAGCTGTAAGTGTTACGTGCCTCTATAAAATATAGCTTATTGGGACCACTGGTTCCGGTCTCTCTACTCGCTAATCCAAGGATCACCTGCTTCCAGCGATGAGGATCAGCTATGACACCACACTAGACAGGCTCTGTAGGCATTCCGAGGTTACAGACAGGCGTCTTAAAGGCAACTGTGATCGTAATACCACTTCAGCCACGTGGGTACCACGTGTAATGGGGAAGAGACTGTTGTTGAATTCCGCACAAAGATGCAATTGGAGCTGTTCGGGCCTTTCACACTTTTGTCCTATCTTGCTTCGTATTTGTATACTATGGTCTCTAGAACCTTCATTCTGCCGACGAGTTCCTTCGAACAATCTTTGCTGCCTACTAATTCGCGCGCACATCTATGTCAATACAATGTAGATGGTGTTCCATTGCTTGGTATGATTCGCCAGCTTCATGGATCACGACGATCACGTTCAAAGTAGCCCAATTAGCTGTATAAACTTTGACAATGTTATAAAACCTTATTGGTTGTTTCCAGAGAATTGAAATGCCGACTTCGAGAAAAGGTAGCCATCCGCTGTTGTTAATGCGTTATTATGCATTGTTTTATACAATGTAGACGAGTCGTGGCAATGGGTGCTAAGGCCGTAGTTACAAGATTTGATTTTTCTAAGCGAGTAATTACGTCACGATTTATAGGCCATGAAGCTATAAATAACATTCATAATTGAGGAAATCTATATAAGCTAAAGGCATTGTTTAATGGCCAAGGGTTAAACTTTGATATGTTTTCGATAGAGCAGACATAAAAGTAGGAAGTTAAAAAATATGTAAAAATTATATCTAGTTTTTGGCAGAGCTGTGGCAATATACACCTTTGATATTTATTTAGCATACTTCTACCTGATACGGTTAAATTGTATTTGCTTACGGTACTCTTGGTAAAAATGTGAAATTGTATTGAAAATAATTATATCAATTAAGCATGAAGATTTGTAACATTTTATATCGTTTTTGTATGTTAAGAAATGCATATGAAAAATAATACATGCACAAATCATTCTATTTAGCCCACTCAAGCGATCCATAAGTTATTATTATTTGTTATCTTAACTTTTTGAAAAGGAGTACTAGACCATTTTTTGAAAGATTTATAAATCAATGTTTATTTTGTATTAGTCACAGTTGAAAAACATCTTGGAAAATAGACTTCGTACAACGGTCAGAAGGCGGAGGCTAAATTTGACGTCACACTTAAAACTTCCACAGTATGTCTCCTTAAAATTTAAGGCACAATTTAATTTATAAGGTAGATGACTCAGCAATAACACAGCGAGAATTGGGTAGAATCAGGATTCAAATCCATGACACAACTTAGGTTTTGACCAAGAGGCTCCACTTTAAATTAGTTTTAGATCATAATTTAGTTTACTCTAATATTTCTCAATAAATATCTTTATAATGTTAATGATATCGGTATTACAAATACAAAGCTTGTGGAAGAAATATCTAAGCTGCATTTAATGAAAATTTTGCTGTAAATAGGAATAATCGTTTCCCATACTTTTTCCCATTTTGTTGACCCAGGTAAGCAATATTTTCATGCGTTATTTTTTGATCGTTCGCGTTTTATGAAACCTTTCTGTACTTTGAGGATAAGTATGTATAAAAGTGAAAAATATACTGCAGAATTGTCCTGCTCTAACATTTTTAGATCCCGAATCTCCAAGAATTTTATGAGGAATATTAAATCCAAAATTATATATACACATAGAAAAATTTCAGCAAGTAAAAATTTGTTCAGATCACGTGTTTTTGCGTAATTCAAGAAGAATTACAAAGATTATTCATTCAGTTTGAGTGGAATGTTACATATGTATATGAAACTCGAGGATTTTATCCGTTGCGAGTCGAACAAAGACACAATTTTACATTTGGTAAATGAAGCAGTGTAATTTTGTCAAAGGAAAGTTTTGGTTTAAATTTAGTATAAAGCATTTTTTCCAAGTGATTTTAATGCAAAAGAAAATACAGGCCCAAAATATTTAATTTACGTCTAGTTCTCGAAATATTTAAGTAGTAATAAGTTTAAAAAAATCTTTATTAAAAGTTTGCTGAAATGTAAACTTATACATATTTTGTTCTTATGGTGAAGTTGTAAAAGAGCTAAATCATCCATCTAATAAAAACACTTTTTACGGCCAAGACTCCAACTTTTTAAAAATCAATTCCACGTTCTCTTTTTTATGACATTAAATATCAAATAGCTAAATCACTTCATCAAGTTACAATGCATAAAAATGTGTGTGTGTATAAGACTCTTTTTTAATTCTTTGAATAATTTACTATAGCTCTGACAGCTGTCTTTTGAAGATTTACACACTTTTACATAGTATTAAATGAGTAAAAGAGTATTAAATGTCATTAACCCAAACAAATAAAATGAAACAAAAAAATTAAAGAACATTATCTCCTAAATCAAAGATTTCATAGATAAAAAGGTCAAATTATGTAGAATTTCTAAAATGTTCACTTTAGGTTTATGACATAAAAACTTAAATTTTTAAACACATAGTGATTAGGCAATTAATAGTAAACAAAAAATTATAAAAACATTTTTTTCTTCAAAGTTTCTGCAAATTTTATTTACTCTAATTTCAATACTATCAAAACTATTTTAATCAAATTAATGCTTTTTTTTTTCATTTTTGGATACAATAAATTTACAAAAGTAAGATTTGAAATGGTCTTCCCTTGTTTTCAAAGAAATTAATGGTAAAAACTAGTCTTTTAGTCAGCCAACTGTGTGAAATATACCAGAAACTAGAAAGCAAAAACCTATAACATTTGTATATAGGTAAGCTACACATAGTATTTTTGAGAAATTGTATATGGTATGGGTCTAGATTAAATGAAATATCACAAGAATTTTGAAATTTCAGATCTTACAAACTGGCAGAATTATAAAATCCACTTCTATACAGTCAACTTTCAGAATTTACATAGAACAAATTAGAATACTGAAATCATGCAACTTATAGAAAGAAGTTGAATAAAAGAAACAAATACATGACATGTTATTTCGTTATCACTGATATGCAACTGAAGTATCATTTTATATATTACATTAATACTTTAAAAAAATGGAAGATGAAACGACATCAGAAAAAAAAATTCTGAATTCTCAATCTGAAATTTAATGTTTGAAAATTAATAACAATCATTATTAATTCGATAAGTTACCAAAGTTTATCATTAATAAATTAATCACAATGTGTACTAATTGTAAGCAAGATTCTTTTACCAGGGCATTCCTAAATTTGATGAAACTTCTCAGTTTCCCAAATTACACATGAGCAAAATATTAAATTACTTCAAAGTTTCTCTAAGAAATGCTAAATCAGTACTAGTACCATTCCACAAATTTTGGAACATGCATTAAACAGCCGACTAATTTCGCCAAGAAAAAAGACATAATAAATTTAAAAAAACAACAATTACATCACTATTATTGTTACTGTGTGCAAACGTGATCAGGGACAGTTTCTACTATTGGCTGTATATCGCAGCATTTGGCGGTTTTTTTATTTTAAGAAATTTGTCGATATTATATATATACAATACAAACACCCCAAATTTGTCCCGTAAGCATATGTTACACAAAAATATCAGTGATTTTGGATGATGAAACACTTATTTTTGAAAACATTTCTTTGAAATTACCTTTTTTACTGAATTCTTCATGAATATAGATTATTGTAAACAACAATGTCAAGTTATTCATTTAAGGTAAATAGAGAGTTGAAAAAGGTTGTATTAAAATTCTGAATATTTCCATTGCTTTCAGAAAGTAAACATCCTACAGAAAATGTCTATATGTAAAGTCGTATTTGGTTTCATGATCCTAATTTCCCATAAATATCATAGAACTGATTTAAGTACACTTCTTGGGTCAATATTTGTAACTAACTCAATGCGACAAATTTATTTAGGTCTTAAATTTATTAGCAGGATAATATCAATATATATTAGCATTTAGACTTTAATACTTATGTAAAAAAATCCAGAGTATTCTTATGCTTAATACATTTCAGCTGGGGTTGCAGATTTTTTTAACACACAATGTTGATATTTCAATAACAAGTGTAGTCTTTATATGAAATTTATCAAAATTATTGAATTTTACATTTTAATTGTGCAAGTACCAATAAATGCATATTTGTTATCCATAGTAAAAAAAAGGTACATCTGTGTGAGAAAAATTTGTATCAGTCAAATTCTGGAAAACAAATATGTTAAGAAATCCTCACATAATAAATAGATACCACACACACACAAATATTTAATAATAATTTTTTTTAACTAAAAGAATTATGGATTTAACAATGACTTTTTATTTTGATCATGTACAAGAGAACAGGAATTTAATATTCAATGTATGCACACAATTTTATATTTGATAATACACACATTTTAATGCCTTAATTTTTTACCACACTCAGAATGTAATTCTCGATAAATTATATCTTTTTACTAAAATAGTACTGCGAATACAGACTTTCAAAATGTTACATGATTTTTTTATATATAATTTTACAAATGGTAATTTTCATTTCTAATGTTTGAAAGTGGTATAAATTATATATATATATATATACTTGTTTTAATATGACAGGTATGATAACATATCAGATTTTTGTGTTCTTACTTTAAATAATTAAATACAGAAATATCTCTTTTAACTACTCTAAAGATGTGTAAAACAAATAAAAAAAATTTAAGCTAACCTTATATATTTTATCTTTTTATGTATGTTCTCTATATAATTTAATTTAAAATAAATTGGTGGCGACGGTTTCTAAATGGTTGGTATTGAAAACAAATGTCGTTCTTATCCATTTTTACTAAACACTCGAATTTTTACCGGGATATTAAAGAGATTTTTTTCCGACAGTCGACTTCTTTTACTATAATTGAGCAACCACGTATAGTCAAATACGAAATTTTAGTGGGTATAGTTTAAATGTGCAAGAGCATAGAAATGTTTGGCGGTAAAAAAACGAAAACATAATCACATGTCCTCTTCATGATAATCGCGCTAAAAATTCTAGTTGTTTCCATGGTTACATTTTACAATCACGTGAATCTATCAACCAATCACCAGATTCTTATGAAAACGCACCCGATTCTCATGTAAACGGGTCGAAAAAAAATACCGGTATAATCCCGGCTTTCATCCGCATTTCGGAATTGCCGGTATTATGCCGGGTTCCATGTAAACGGGGCCTATAAGGGGATCGGGTAATAAGAAATTTTTAAAAATGCAGAGCAACAAGAGAGATTTTATTTTAGTCTGGTTACTTTAAAATAAGCGATTTTGATCTCTACAATCAGCAGACACTTTTTCGATGAAATTGGTCTGCTGAAATGGGCAATTCCTTCTTTTGCATTTTTGTCGTTTGAAATAATTGCTTGCAAATATGTCTTTAATTTCGAATTATTTTGTATTTTTAGTACTATATAAAAAATGAAACTTTAAGGTTTTAGGAAATCACTAGAAAATTATTATTGTTACAGTAAGTAAATTTTCAAAACTTACCAAGGAAAACTGAAATAAAAAATTTTAAAAAGTAGTGGGATCCGTGTGTTTTTAAAATTTATTTCAAAAGGAGAGGCGAGATCCAATTTTTTAAGGCGAGATCCAATTTAGATAACTACTTTTCATCTCAAGTCTCCCCGTTTTATTATATCCAACCTTTTTCTTCTTTTTAGTAGCAAGGTACTAAATTCACATTCAGTAAATACAAAAATGGAAAATTTAACAATAGTTCTCTTGCACATTTGGTTGCACTTGGCTATTTAATTTCGGTATATTAATTCACGCATCGTTTTGCATTTATGCGAATTCTTCTTGATACTGTAAATCTGAATTATCAGAATGAACTACTAACATTGGGGCTCCATATCATTCAAGGTAAGAAATTAATTTTTTTATTTATCAGGAAATCTTTCTTTTAAATTAGCTGAAAAAATGTTTTGACGAATCAATAACATTTACAGCGTTATCAGTTACTTCACATTTTTAGAGCCAATAAAACCTTTCAAAATTTTTGCTGCCATTGAAGTAATATAATAAAAACCCCCAAATATTTTCACTTTTGAATCGGTAACAGTTTTATTTATTCCTTGATAATGTTTACTTAATATATTTAGCTTTTCATAAATATCAGCTAAATAACTTAGAAATGAGCTTTGCCATTGATCGTTAATAATTTTTTCATTTCAGGATTTGTGCTTAAAAAATCAGTAATAGTATCAAATAGTTTCCTAAACTTTTTATAAGCATTTAGTTAGCTGTTAATGACACAATACGAAAGAAACATATTTGGATTATCTTTCATCAATTTTAAGCATCCATTTGTCTTTCCCATCATAATAGGTGCCCCAATTGCAGCACAAGATGTTATATTCTTCATTGATATATTATTGGCATCCTAAGAACATTTTTAGTTTGTTATTAATATCTTTGGAGGTAGTGGTACTTTCAAAAATGATTTACTGAACATTTTTTTCACCAAAATGACCTTTATCAATATATAGTAGCACGCTCTCAATCGGGGGTGTCACAGTTAACTGGTTAAAATACCCAAATGCAAAAAGAAAAAAGAACCCACTTCATACGATGCTTTTAAAAAAAGAATAGTTACCAAATCAATTTACTAAGCATTCATTAATACTTATTCAATTTAGGTCTTTTTTTTAAAAAAAAAACATTTTTTTTTACAGACTCTTATTTTGAATTAACAGCAACGATTAATAATGAACGATTCTGCAAAACACTGCTGAAACTCAGTAGCGTAAAGAAGTCTGTAAGGCACCCCCTCCTTCGCAAAGTCAGGTTATTGTACGCCTAGTACTTTTATACTATTAATCACTGTACAAATTCATACTGTTTCTTATTTCGTACTCGTTGAAGATTCTTAATTAAAACTGCAGATCTTTTAAAATTAAATGAATGGTTAAAAAAAATGCTCCAATTTTTTAAAGTATCGTTTGTAATATAATTCTTCTTCAGTTATTCCAAATCAAAAGTCGGTTTAATTGGTACTTCATAAAAATATCCTCTTTATCCACATATTTTATAAACCTGATTTATATTCTAAAGGATGTTTTTTTAGAGGTATAGAACTTTAAATTGTAATAAAACAACGATGTATTATTCGATTGACATAAATTTTTTTTATTCGAAAGATAGTCTTGTGGCATTACATTTTAAATATGATTTTTGGCATATGACTGCCACGGCTGGCTCGGATGTAGTCCAATCTGGACGTCCAATTTTCGATGACTTTTTCCAACATTTGCGGCCGTATATCGGCAATAACACGGCGAATGTTGTCTTCCAAATGGTCAAGCGTTTGTGGCTTATCCGCATAGACCAATGACTTTACATAGCCCCACAAAAAATAGTCTAGCGGTGTTAAATCACAAGATCTTGGAGGCCAATTCACAGGTCCAAAACGTGAAATTAGGCTTTCACCAAACGTGTCTTTCAATAAATCGATTGTGGCACGAGCTGTGTGACATGTTGCGCCGTCTTGTTGGAACCACAGCTCCTGGACATCATGATTGTTCAATTCAGGAATGAAAAAGTTAGTAATCGTGGCTCTATACTGATCACCATTGACTGTAACGTTGTGGCCTTCATCGTTTTTGAAGAAGTACGGACCAATGATTCCACCAGCCCATAAAGCGCACCAAACAGTTTTTCTGGATGTAACGGTGTTTCGACATACACTTGTGGATTAGCTTCACTCCAAATGCGGCTGTTTTGTTTGTTGACGTAGCCATTCAACCAGAAGTGCGCTTCATCGCTAAACAAAATTGGCTGATGAAAATCGGGAACAACGGCAATCTCGTTTTGGGCTCATTCGACGAATCTACGCCTTGCGTGATCATATTTAAAATGTAATGCCACAAGATTATCTTTCGAATAAAAAAAATCATGTCAATCGAATAATACATCGTTGTTTTATTGCAATTTAAAGTTCTATACCTCTAAAAAAACACCCTATACATATTTTAATGTCAACAGATTTCTATTTTTATCACATCTTTCCAAAGTTCTTGCTACTTGTGAAAAAGAAAACCAACTTTTTTTAAACTTTGTAAAAAAGGAACACAAAAGGAGGAAAAAGTTTATACAGAGTACTATAAAGCCTCAAAAATATAATGCAGCATTTTAGATGCATTCCCTGCATGCTCTTTTGGAATTTATGTTTTAAAGAAACTTAAGAGTCGTAAATAATAAGCTTCCCCAAAGTTTATTCATGATACATACACAGCACATACATACCATAAAAGAAAATAAGTCCTAAATTATTAGGTATTTCCTTTTAGATTTTATACATGTTATCTTCAAGATAAATATAAAATAATGTAAAATATTAGATTATCATTAACTAATACATTAGGTATAATAAAAACACTATTTTTTAAGGAAAAATCTCAAAAAACTGATGAGAAAATTGGTAAAATATTTCTGAAGTCAAAGTTAAAGTTTAAGTAAAGATTTCCATTAAGTGTGAGATTTGTAATTTCTTGTAACAAAATATGAGTTAACTTTTTTTTTAATTCAGGAAAGATATATTAAATAGCTGTTATATTTATGAATTATGTTGTTACATATGACTTTTTTGGAATGATCAATCCAAACATACAGAGCAGCTCAAGTATCACACAAGTACTATGATAAATATTAAAAAAAAGAACAAACATTTAACCCTTTATCTACCGCATTATGATTTACTGCAAATTTTTTCATGCAATATTTTTTTTAATCACTGCATTGAAAATTAAGGGTTATACATAAATAAAATACTCAACTTCGGGAAATTTAATTCATTAGAGCTAACTAATTAAATTGTACTTTTAAGTACCGTCAGAGTCCACAACGGTCTCAAATATTCTCAAAATATGAAAAGACTGAATTACATTTTTAGCGCAGTTTTAACTCTTAAAAATGCTAAGTAAACAGACAACACTAATATTTTGCTGCACAAAATATTTATTTTTAAAAATTATAAAATTTTCAAAATTCATTTATTTTTCTTACACATAAACTTAATTTGATGATATTCAAAGAAACAGTTTGTTTTTTTATTAATGCACAAAAGTTCATTACACGTGTGATGTATCTCCCCTTGGAAGTACATCCCTCGAAGTATCAGCGTGAGCTGGAGGTGTAGGGTTTGCGAAAGAACTCGGATCAAACATTATCTTAATATGACTTTATTAAGATATTCAACTTAAACTTTGAACAAATATAATATTAATAATTAATGAGAGAATCTACGATGACGCAATACGCAACACACAATATAATTCAGACCAATCTCAATAATCGAACCGCCTAATCTTCAAATATACTAATAAGTAAACAATCCTACCTTATATTATTCTGTAATAAACTTGTCTTTATCTACAATGGTATGTAGCTTGCCGTTTAACTTCTAATCGATCACCAATATGTTTATCCACGACACGTAGAACTTAAATCTTGAACGACGAACTTCAATAATCATCCACTGCCACAACGCACGTCAATTGTCTAACATTCCTTTACATTGCCATCACGCTTACTCTAAGATCCTATATTTATCCTATATTATTTGCATCTCTTCACTTCTCGTTTCTTGGATTTGGTTGGAAAAGAGTTGCCATTAATTCTGGCCCAAAGAACCCAAAGGACTTGTTAAAGAAAAGACGCGTAAGACGTCACACACGTTGTTCCTTTTTTAATGAGGTTTCGATTGAATGTTTTTTAAAGCACTGCATCCTGGGGTAAGAAATGCTGTATTTTCTAACATGAACTACTGCACCTTGAGTTCAGTCTCTTGGTCGTTATCCTGAGAATCTAACGAAAATTCCAGCAGACAATATGCTGGGACTTCATCTGAAAAATCATATGTTAGTATATTATTGATTTCAGATAGTAAGTTCAGTAATAAATCCAAAGCCTCTTGAAGACAGAGTTTCTTTTTTCCAGATAGTCTAAGAAAGGGAAATAGTAATAATAATAATAATAGCTCCTTGAAAATATCTTATTATTGTTAAATCTCAGTTACACATAACGAAATTAAAATGTTGTTAATTTTTAAAATAAGGGTACATATTTTAATTAATTGTGGGGAAAAAAAACAAAAGCTTAGATTCAAAGTTCAAAATTTTTTGAAAACGTTAAAATGAAACAATAAAAAAGCAGAATAAATAAGCTAAGCTAAAAAAATGCCAAAAAGGCATAAATCTATTGCACTATCGTAACGACTCTGCAACACAACACAAAACAACAATAAGCCACACGGAGTAAAAAAAAACAAACTCAAGTTCTTGTTCCATCACACAGTGTGCTGTCGGTACTTATAAGTACCAGAAAGTTATTCAACTGTAAAATTAATTATATACACTGTTCACTTAAAATAAATAGTCATATCTCATTTTCTAAGGTTTTCATTGTCCTATAAAATAAATAAGACACTTACCTTTGACATTTACTTTTTCGGAACAAAAATGACAATCTTCGTAATCCGATGAAATGTCAGCTGAAAACGCAACTACTGCTATAAAACTATTTGCCCCTTCCTCGCTAAAATACTCATCATAGAACCCTTGCTGCTATATATCTTGAAAGAGTGGATTAAAAAATATTTCTGCTATATATAAGTATCGTGGGAGTATTCAAAAAATGGTTGTTTTATATAGTTTTAAAGTGAGTGGTACTTATTAGTACCGTCGGTAGATAAAGGTAAGAACCAAGACATATTAACACAGGAATAAAAGAAAAAAGTTAAGAAATGAATCAATAAGAAGAGGAACATAAGAGATGTAGTCTTTACAAGGAGTTCGTGAAGGTTCTAGCTTTTAGTATAGTTTGCATATTTTAGAAACATTTTTGAGACTCTTTATCTAGTCTTGGGCATATAAGAAGATGCTCTGCATTCATGATGCCCGAATTACAAATTTGGAATATGCTAGATGGAAGGATGCCTATTTTATTAAGATGGTGTGCCATGCAATCAGGGCCAATTTGAAGTCTGAAGATTGCCACATACTCTTTACAAGGCTTTTGACAAAAAAAATTTTCCAAGTGCTTTGAATTTTAGCCCAGGATTTGCCTCTTGATATTGCTGCATGGTCAGATTTAAGAGTAGCCACTAATTTCTCAAAAATATGTTTTTTAAGTGACTGTGTTGGAAGTTGTTTGTCCTCAAGTTATTGTGTGTATTGTATAAATTACAATATTTCTTGTATAAACCTTTGATGATATTCATTTTTCAAATAGAATTAAATTTAAATTATGATTATATGAGCGATGGTGTTTTTGATATTATTAAATCGTCATCCACAAATCCTATGAAGTTCTATCTAGTATACATCCAATCTCTATACTTTTATTTGATGAAAAAAAGGCATAGATTAAATCTTTAACCTCTTTTATACCTTTTTGTTAAGGCTACAGTGGACAGTAAAATTTTTGTTTTTTAATTTTCTACAAACATGCCCCAAATTTTTCCTGGTTGTATGTAACTTAGAACTAAAACCATATAAAAAATTTGGTGAGAAAAAAAGGATTAGCTTTTAAGAAATTTAAAATTAAAAATTTTTTAACGAAAATTTAAAACTTTCAAAACGTTCCAAGCATTTTGATTTTTTTTTTTAAATTTCATATTTTCACCTGATTTAACTACTTTAAGCAATTATTTACAAATGTATGCATACAATGCAATGTTTTATATGATAATTTACAAAATATGGGTAAACGCAAATTTTTATATAAAAATTTCAAGAATTTTAATGATTTCCTACATAAAAAACTTTAAGGGGTGGGGTGTAGGAAAGCTAAGATCCTATTTTTTTGACAATTTGAGATTTTTACATTTTCAAACTGTATAGATTTTAACCTTTCTAAAAATACCTTACTTTAACCTCTAGGGTATTTAGAAGCCCTTAAAACGTATTTTTAAATAATCATTGAATTTGGGCCACGCCCATTTTAATGGCGAAAATTGTAAACAAATTACTTTGTTTTTGCTTAAAAGTGTAACGACTGATATAAACCAAAACATCTATCTTTTATTTTAAATTGAACCTTTTATTTTTTTATTTCCTAGTCGATTAGAAGTCTCACTGTATACATTAAAATAAATTTATCTCAAAATCTAAATTTTAATGTGCGATGTACCTTTTCTGAGAAACTACTGTTCACAGGTATATAAATTTTTTTATGAATTATTTATAATGATGTCTAATATATACTAAAATGAGCTTTTTGTAAAAAACTCAAAAATTTAATTTTGACAAATTTTTTAAGTAAAAAATGGGTCAAATTTCGCAATGTTTGATAAAATATTTCATAATTTATTAAAAAATTCAAAATTAGCTAAAAGCTCATTTTAGTATAACGAGAGAGGTGTACTTTAATAGTATGAAAAATTTCAAGCATGTACATAAAACAGATTCGCAGATC
>BMAU01004182.1:0-18250 GCA_019973935.1 Trichonephila clavipes | reverse complement strand
TTTATTCTGTATCAAAAAGAGAGAGAGAGGGGAAAAAAGAACTTTGAACAGATACTTCTCTTATGAAATAAAAAAATTTTTTTCTCGAAAACTAAGTGTGTTAAATAAAAACTTTATAACATGCTGAATACCTAAGTGGTTAACCTTTTTTCCCCGATAATTCTTCATTTACGGAATTGACTCCATTAAGAGAATTTTCGAAATGCACCAAGATCAACAAACGGATCAAGTACCATTTGACTATGAGTCATTTATTAGAGCTTCATACTTCTGGCTGTAATGACACGAATAAGCGTTATAAAATGAATATTACGCGTTTTTTATTCTTCCGCTACATAAAAAAGCCCGAAATACAAATGTACGCATTAAATAGAATGCATTTAGAAAATACATTTTTAACAACAATCTGGGGCTCATTCACATAAAAAAATTTTCAAAAGAGTCAGCAGGACACTTTAAGTGTTGATAAAGAGATTGTAATATCAATTATTTGTTCATATATTATTCGCTCAAAAACAGTTCCTTTTCCTGAATAATTTTTTTAAAAATAAGGTTTCAAATTTTCTTAAATTTTTTTTTTTTAAATTAGGAATTTTTATTACTTAAACATAAAAATAGAAAATTTTGTAAATTTCTGAAAATTATGTTGATTAAATAAACTAAACTTTTTACTTTTATTTCTCTTATCTTCTTGATTTATCATTACATAATGATGACTATTTACTATAATTAGATAATAGTTTTTGAAAGAATAAAAATTAATATTTGATCTATTCATATATGCAAATAATATTACAAAAAATGAAAAAAGGAATTTTAATCAAAAATTTATTTTAGTGGAAAAAAATTAATAGATTTTTCTTCCTTAAAAAATTTTTTTGGGGACTTTTTTTTTTCCGAAGAAAGCTTAGTACATTTTTTACCTTTTTATTTTTTATTTCCTTGAATAATTTTTCTAGAGTCGAATTATGGGTTAATCGTCAAATTTTATGGGAAGCTTTCGATTTTTCGAAAACATTTTTGATACAAGGAAACAATTTTTTTTTATCCTTTGTTATACAATAGATTCCTTTGAATAGTTTTATTTTCAGATTTTCAATATATGGCAAAGTTGGTGAGCATACACTTGATCACATATAATTTGCAATTGTAATCATATGATTTACTATTTTCTCGAATAACTTTATTTTAAATATTTTAGACTTGTTTCAAGTTTAATAATATTTCTATGAATGTCTAATTATTTGGAATGTTAACTTTGCAAATTGTCTTATGATGAGGATAGTACCGAAAATATTATCTCGCATTCGTCTAACTTCCACATCGCAAGAACACGGTAACGATACAATAGTCAATTTCAATTGAGTGAAACGTTACATTCCTATTCATTGTTTTTTTAAAAATTTATTTATGAAAATATGAATACAGTTTTAATGCTATTATTATAAACAACATTATCTCTCCAATCGAAATTCTGGTACTTCTAAAAACTTCAAAAGTACTTTTTTTCATTCAGAAATTACAACGTAAATACAACGTTCCCAATGTTGTATTTCTGCAACATATGATTTATTTTAATTTAACAGACTCAATATTTTTTTAATTACCTACAAATCACTTATCTGAGAAAAAAAGATTACTGCAACGAAATACATGTTAATTTTGTCACTAGATGGAAGTACATTTTTTCCAGAAATCACAACAAATATAAAAATCTGATGCCTCAAGAACTGTGTTTTTGCTGTAAAAAGAATCCATTATATTTTATGCTTCCTCTTGTTTATTGACGAAATACATTACCAGGTAAGAAATTTAAACATTTTATGATGAATAATAAAATCCTCATGTAAAAAGTTTTGTAATTTACAGCACTACTGCGCAATGTTGCACTTCTGCAACAAACAAAAAAAAGACTGAAATTCAATTTAAAACAGCTTAATTTTTTTATATGTATATTTTCCCTTTTATTATTACTTGAGAATTAGCTGAAATAATTTTTTCATAGAAATTTAAAAAATTGGAAAGTTAAGGGTTAAAATTCGTATATTACTTATTTTCTCAACTTTTGCTTTAAAATCAAAGCCATAATTCTTTTTTTAAATTATTTAAAATGTTTAATTATTTTTATTTGTTTCAGTGTTTTAGTTAATTAAACATGTTTAGTTTGTATTTAATGAAATTTAAAAAAAATGTATTGCTAGTTACCAAAGCTGCATAAAAAATTCAAATTTGTTATAATTTCAAGTTATTAATCTGAAATTGTCACACCCAAACTTAATACATTATTAAACTTTCTATGCACGAATAATTTCGCTCCACAGTGGAAAAATATCGTTACTAGAAGAAAGTGGGAAAAATTTCGTTATCCTTTTGTAACACCAATTAGTTTAACAACAGGATTACATTATTTCAATCCTTTCTAATAAAAACTAGAACAAATTCTGAATTGTTTCTGGGGGTGACTTGCATCCATAGTTAGAAATGTCCTAAACATGTTCTATTGGCCTTATATCCGAGAAATATACTGGCCAATTCATTAGAAGGATCCCTTCACCATAATAGAAACTGTCCACTTGCACAGCCCAATGTGGTTTGGCATTATCATCCACTAAAATGAGTTAATTCCCAATTGCTGTTGCATAAAAGGATGCAATGGGTCTGAGGATCTCATAAAGGACGGTGCTGTTATTGATAGAACATTGCTCAGCCTCCACAAATCGGAAAATTTCTTGCACAAATGCAGGATTATTTCGAGTATCAGGTTCCCTCCAGATGCTGATTCACCTATTGTCAAGTTGTAGAGGGAAGCAGAACTCGTCCGTGAAGAGCACATTGCTCCATCTATCTTATCCCATCTGAGATACTTCTGTGCCCATTTCCTGCAGGCAGCACGGAGGTTCCCTGTCAACGATACTCAAACTATGAATTTGTGAATATACAAACCCAAATAAGGGAGTTGGTTTCGAACAGTTTGATTCGAATAACTGGTGCTCATAGAGTGGGTTTTCCCAATTGTTAGTATTACCTAACGATCTTCAATTTGTGTTGCTGCTGGTGTACGACCTTGTTCTAATCTTCGGAAAACATTTTCCAGTTTCCAAAAACGGTTTCCTTAGTCTGGAAAAGGCACTTTGAGAAATTTCTAACGCTTCCGCTGCATCGTATTGTATATGGTCAGCTTCTCTATGACCGATGGCTCTCAACGCTACTACTCCAGCTAAGTCATATTAGATAATAGATGTTGTAAACACTATTATATAAAACACTTAACGCGTGTCAGTTACTTTAAATCTAATCCTACAGAAGAATGATGCAGATCGCTTTTTAATCCTTTTCTAAAACGTGCAATTTTCTAAGTCTGATCCCAATATAGATAAATATTATTTTTATTATTTGATTTGTAACGTCTAAATGAAAAGACCATATGAATTTCGGAACATTTGTTGATCTCTTCAGTAAAATAATTCTTATGAAATAAATTTTTTTGGTGATGTTATGCAATTCATATAAATCTAGAATTATTTAATACAGTTTAGAGTTTTGAAATTAGTCCATTTATGTCAAATCAGAGTTTTTTTTTTCTAATGCTTTAATATTAACTATTTTCTTTTATACATTAGAAAACTGTATTTCGTAACTGGTTTTCGTAATAGACTTCTTGGTATAACAATTTACATTCTGTTTGCATTCTGAGAATTAGTTGCATGTAATACTTCGTTTTCATATTGAGCAGTTAAAATTTTTCTTTAAGAATATTATTCAATTTTTCAAGCGATTCAGTAGGATTGTGTCTCACATAAAATATTAATATGAAAATGTTTATATGAAAGAAAACTTTTCATATAAACATTTTGAATCAAAGAAAGTGGAAAGAAAGTTTAAATCGACAACCTGTATTGATTATATTAAAACGTGAACTTTAGTATAATTATCACCCCAAAATTGACAGAAAAAAAATCATTTTTTGATACTTTTTTTTATTTGTTAAAAAAAAATTACTTTACTTTTAAAGGATTATTTTCGTTGCTGAGGAAAAAAAATCGCGATATTTAATTTAGTGATATGTTGACTTAAACCAATTATCTGATTTCGAAATAAAATTATTTTTATTGAAATAAAAAAATCAAAATGTGAGCTCTAAATCATTCAAACTACTGTTCAAAAAACTACACCGATAACATTTTCAGGAAACATCAGGGTTCCAGAACTACCGAATATCGAGAAAACATTGCATTACTACCAATGGCGTGACGGAAAACATTTCGGCCCCCCTGCAAAGTCATGTTTTTGCGTCTCCAAATTTGATTTTACAAAGGGTAGGTACTTGCTGGAAGTCAGGCTTTGGGCCCCTTCAATACGGGGTTTGGGGGGTACGTTACGCCACCGATTACTATGCGGTGAGGGATTACCGTGCTAATTTTGCACGATTACTACAAACCGGTTGCTGTCAAGGATGGACCTTAGTGATCAACTTTTGACTAGAAAATGGGATTAGGTTATGAAAAACCTACAACTCTTTTTGCTGAAGTCCTGCCCCCTTTTTTCTGAATTAACTTTATTTTCTACTTATTATCTTAGTCATTCTTTTGAAAACAATAAACACATTTTTAAAAAAATCAAGTAATATTTCATCACAAATGAACACTTTAGCAACTTCGTCATAATTTGGTAGTTTATTATTGAAAATATAATCGTGCGATAACTCATTGGTTAATAAATGTATAAATATAAACACTAATTTTTAATATTCTTTCCTATTTAAAAGTTCAGCGATTATTCTTTTCGAATTCTCCAAGAGATGGCGCCACAATAAAATAATTCCAATTGGGTTAAGATCAATGATTGATTGATTGAATATTAACGTCGCACTGTTCAGCTACACGAGGGCTTTTGGCGACGGACCACGTAATTTTGAACCATGGTCAAGTGACGTGGACGACACCTGAGCTGGCACCCCCCTCTCCTAACTACCACACCACACCAACGGGGTTAAGATCAAGCAAATGGTGCTAATTCTATTTCAAATTGGTTGAAAACCAGAAGATTGGGATTTTTTTATATTTCTTTTGCAATTTTATTTCGAAAAGCTAATAGACGACTCAAAAACCGTGTGCCTCCTTTTAGATTGATAATGTTTATTGAGTGTGTTTTATTTCTATTTTACGATATCCGTTTTTCGTTTTAAAAATATTCAATTTAATGAATGAAGGTTTATCCGATATAAATATTCTGAAAGAGGAGAATTTAGGTGTTAAGAGATCATTCCTCTCTTTTTGAAAAATTGCTAATGATAAGTATTTTTGAACAACAGGAAAAGGAGTTACTGGGCTATTAAATAAAGGGAGTTAAAAAAAGGCTGGGAGCATGGGAGTGAGGAATGAGTTACATTTTCAAAACCGGTAGAAATTTAGTGTTTTGAAAAACAAATCTTACTCTTTGATTAATTTATTTTACCTCTAATAATAACGTAAATTAACTAATTTATTGTGCTCATAGAAGATCAATTAATTGAGCTGCAGAAAACCATATAGCGAGTAATGTATATATATATATATATATATATATATTGTTACGTTAATCTGGGTTTGAGGATTTTATGCAATCAGAACAAGGCAGTTTTTTAGGAGCGATGGAAATTTATTGTCGAGAAAACAATCCTTGAAATACAGGAATCAGCAAAAAAATTCGCAGAATAAATATCAGAAGGTCTTCACACCTTCTACAGCGCTCAGACACAATTATCAGTGTCTAAAATATATGTATGTAAAAGATTATTAGCAAGCACTGCTCGTCCTATTCAACATCCGAGCTAATCGCTAATGGACTCTTCACTGTCAAGGCAAGACTACTAATTGCTAGTCAAAACAACACTAACTAATCACTAGTCAAAACAAGACTGACTTTGTTTAGACGAGCGTCTCCTTATTTATAAGCCTTCGAGAAAGATCCGCTTGCTTATAGATCGTGAAATTAGTGAAATTCTCTACTAATTTCTAGAAGAATCCATAGGGTCCCAAACTCAACAAAAATGGTCTGTCCTAAGCCAGTGATAGCTCGGGAAACCATAATAGTTTTTTCCACTATGGCTATATTTCTCTTTTTTGGTTTGTAATGGCTCCATGTTTTTGGTTCTTTCGGTTTGTTCTTAAGATGTTTTTAGGATTTATTAGTCTTCTTTTAATTTATTTACTGCTATATATATATAGGCATATACATATAATATATATATGTATATATATATATGCATATACATATGAATATATATATGCACATATACATATAATATATATATATATGTATATATATATATAATGCATATATATATATATGATATATTTATATACAGTCAAACTCCGTATTACGAACCTCTATATTGCACATTTTTCTATATACCGAACTTTTTCCTGGAACTAAGAACATTTCACGATTTTTCTCGTAAAATAACCTCCCAATAGAGAAGTACATTTTCTATATACCGAACTTTTTCCTGGAACCAAGAACATTTCACGATTTTTCTCGTAAAATAACCTCCCAATAGAGAACTACATTTTCTATATAACGAAGTTTTCTTGTGATTCAACTTTTTTTTCTCCCTATTTCAAAGTATTTCTGGATATTTCAAGTAATTCTGTCTTTTAACACATTTTATGGTGGTCATAAATCTTGAGCTGGTATTATTAGGTGCCTAACTCACCGAGAGCAATGGAATTCTAGGCGTTTCATCCAAGAAGTGGAACCCTTAACCCCCATTATCCAGTTCACTGGAAATATGTTCGATATCACCTTTGTCTCATGTCCTGGAGCTAGTTTCCATTCATTTGTAGTGCTGATCAGTCGAACTGATAACTTCGTTTCTTGCAGCTCGAAAATGTCAAAACTTAAGTGCTTGAGCTTCAAACAAAAGAATTTCTCTTCAGGAAGTGGATAAAGGTGTCAAGAAAAAGAATATTGTTTAAAAATTTGGTATTCCTCCAAACAGCTTATCAACTATTATAAAAAAATCGAGATTAGTTACAAAATTATGATTCATCGAAGTCTTCTTCAAAACGTTGAAGAGCATGCATCTATGAAGATGTCGATGAGGCAGTTCCCCGGCATTCTTTTTTCTCGTTTTCTTTGTAGCTTTTCTTTTTCTTCTAAAGGGTAAGATATATAAAATAAATAGTTATTAATTTACAAAAAGGAGTGAATAATTAATTTTTTTAATATATAGTGTTTATGAATTTAAAATTTGTTTTATGCGGTTTACATACACTGCTCAAAACAATTAAAGGATATTGCGGTTTTAGGTGGATCTTGTGGCTGGGAAACTTTTTAGCTGATTGATGCATGGTCGACAAACGTAGTAGGTTATATGAGAATAAATTACACATGTTAAGCAGAAAAAAATGCATTTTATTGCGCATTTGTGTACAAAAGGAAAAAAACACAATTTGTGCATATGAGAAAAAAAGAATAAGAAAAGGTGTTTTCTTCAAAGGAAATCATTTTCAGTAGAGGGTATGGTTTCCACGGACGGCCAGCAAGGTTGAGCACCTTTGGGGCATGGAGTCAATGAGGCTATTAACCCTCTAACCGGATAGCACGGAAAATTCCGTCAGTGTAAAGATGCTTCGAAAATGGACTGCACGGATTTTTCTGCCTTCAAGTAACGTTTTCAAAAGCGGATTAGCCGCACTTTTCTGAAATCCTTTTCCCCTTTTAAAGGTTTAACATCTTGAAAGATAATTGGGGACGGTGGAAGCAACACAACAGGACACTAATAAAAAGTTTTATGGCTCGCAGGAAACCCAGTGTTTTGACCCTGGGGCAATCGTAAAAAATCGAGGGGAAATTTCTTTAGACCCCAGGAAGTGTTTATTTGTTACCTCGTTTTTTTAATGTTTTGTAAAGTCCCAACGCATAAGTAAAATATGTTACAATTCCCTTTTGGTTTCATATTAATTTGAAACTGTAACAATTTGGAGCGTGTCAGTGCAATCTGCTATTTTATATAGTTAGACAAATTATCTTTTTTTAAGTATATTCTTTCGCTTCATTTTTCTTATTTTAATCAAAGCTTTCAGTTTTAAAAACATGATTATTTTATTATAAGATACCGAAAAAATTAATAAAACACCAAACTCTTTAATATTTGGAACCTTTTCAATTTTCCAACCACTAAAAATGAATAAATTTAAACTTCATCAAATCATTTGAAACATTTTCTTACACTTTGATAAAAATAATAACGAAAAAAAAAACTAATTAAGATTTATTAGTTTTTTTTTTTTTTTTTTTTTTAGATTTCAAAGCCTAAGTGTTCAGGGAAGTTTAAGTACAGTGTGTGCCTGGTTATATATTGTTAAAATACACCGAATTATATTTGAATTTTAAGTGCTTGAACTTCAGTTTACATCAAAGACAACATGAATGAAGATTTTCGCACATTTTTTTATAACTTGAATGTTTGAATAAATGGTAATCAAAAATATACGGAAACATTTACAGTATACATTTATGCATACAAATAAGCATAAAAATCAATTTTAAATTCGAGCTATTGAAAAACATTCGAATTATTCTTCAAAAATATCTATTTATGCAAAATACCCTCAACATTTATCTTTTTTAAAGGCTAACTAAATAAGTAATTAAAATCTGGATATTTTTTGAAATCTCGACCTTATAAAGCTAGAAATTTTATGTTAGAAATTCCATTTGAAATTTCGAAAAAAAAAATGCATCGCGCAGTTAAAAATTATTTACCATAAGTTTTAGCAATTGTTTGAGTATAATAAAATTTCAAATTTTATTATATAGCTTCTTTGGTATCTTTTAATATATTTCGGCCGCGGTAGCCGAGTGGTATAGGTATCGGAACGTGGCTTGCTTTGTCACGAGTTCGAGCCCAGTACCACTAAAGACCCGCCGTGTAGGGCAGCGATGCCCGTTAAATCTGTCGAGAGCTGAAACGTCCTCCCGTTGGTATGGTGTGGTAGTTAGGAGAGGGGGTGCCAGCTCAGGTGTCGTCCACGTCACTTGACCATGGTTCAAAATTACGTGGTCCGTCGCCAAAAGCCCTGGTGTAGCTGAACAGTGCGACGTTAATATTCAATCATTCATTTAATATATTTCGAAGATTTCATACAATTCAGTTGAAAACCGCATGCTAAGAGCAAAAAATATACTAAAAAAATTGACGAATATACAATTACAATAAATTCTTACATAGAGAAGCAAAACTGAGAAGCTAAAGCGTAGGAAAAAATTTTTTTGAGTATATCTGAAGTAGTTTTCGAAATATTTATTTTAAAGTTTAGAAAATTTGTGTGCATTATGTTATACTTAATATTAATTAAATGGTTAAAATAATGTGTTAATATTAGTCATGTAATCGTTTGATGACACATTCATATACTAATAAAAATTATCATGGTCATTGATGCGAATGTCAAGAATTTTATGTAATTTTAAATTCAGACATTAAGATATTGATGTAGAAAATATAAAACGACCATCTAAAATACATGAAAACTGCAGTCTGCTATAAAATGATCTTGACAAACAAAATCCGGCATTTTCACTTACTATGGCAAAGCCGGCTTAGTCAGGGGCGATCTGGAAAAACAGAGAGAGAACCGCGGTTTTGATGGATGCCGAGATCTAGCTTTTAAAGCTCCCAGGAAAAATGATATATATATAAATTACAAAGGCAAAAATAAATCTTGTAATTTTCCATACATTTTTATAACAACGAATTGTGGAATTGGCTTCCAATACATTTTTGTGTTTGACAATATCTAAGGTAACCAACCCTACTTTAGATTGATTTGTACTACTTTTTCGTAACCGTATTCCTTTTAAAATTAATTCGTGCAGCCGAAATACACCTTTTGTACCCTTAAAAATTTATGTAAACTATAACGGTTAATTTTAAATTATGCAACTTGTGAAATGTTTATAATTAACCATTTCCGTCTAAACAGTTTACATGAAAAAAAGTTTGGACTTTCTCATTCATTAGGGATTTATATAAGATTCTAACATTAAATTTTATTTTTCACCGAATAGGATCGAGTGTTAGTGTATAGTGCTTTCACACCACAGGTTTGGGGTTCTATTAACGGGCTGCGCAAGGTCGACTCTGCCTTTCATCCCCGCTACATTGGGTCGATAAATGAGTACCAAGCTTGTTTCGGGTCTTAAACACTGAAAGTCTCTCTTCAGACAGACCACCAAATCGGGACATCTGTTCATGCACTTCAGCGTCCAATGGTCACGTGTATTATGATGGGCACAGTAGTTCCTGGCCCTCATGGATTGTTGTGCTTCTGAGTTTGAGTCTTAAGTTTGAGGATTACCTCACTTTGGGGATACCCCTTAGATAAACATGTATTTCCACTCATTTGCAATTAAACATTTTTCTTTCAATTGCGTTTATTTCAGAAGGAAGTTTGATTTTTCAAATGTATTTGCTTAATAACATGTATATTTGTGTATTATATTAAACATTTTATCAATCCAAAATTACATGTTTTTAGCTCCTCTAAAAGCTTTTAGGATCTTACGACTGATCTTACAATCCATATACGTTTTATAATAGTGTATTTAAAAATGATAAAGACATTTTTACGACTGTGTGAGCGTTTATGCCTGGTTTATAAATATAAAAAATTGCATTCAGCTACAGTTTTTAAAATGTACTGAAATAAGTGGAGGAATAGGATATTTACATATTATGAATATTTTTGACTGCAGTAAGATATATTTATATTTCAGTTTCTTTACAATTTGAATAGAAGTTGTAAGCCATTTTGCGAATAGTTTGATGTTGAGTATAAACCCATAGAGGCTGTTTAATATTCTAAGGTGTTTTACTTTGATACCAGCACATATTAAAATAAGGCTCATTTACAGTTATATGATCAGCTTCAGTGATATTTAAATTTTCAAAAATAGTCTACACGTACGAAAAAATTCTTTCACAACCGCACACCACATCTCTCGCATACTATATCTTCCCTACAGCAGGAAATATTTGTGTATACTGAAAAATTTAATACAGTATACATTTCCAAGTGTTAAATTTGTTTTTAAAATTTGGTATGAATACATTATGGAACTGTCGGTTAACTTCCCTGAACAAAATTGTTTTAAGTGTATTGTTTTGAAAGACAAAATTAATTAGGGAGAACTTTTCTCACAATAGAATTTGTAATGACTGAATTGTGTGAAAATGTAGTTATCGATGTGTGACATTTTTCCTTGTAATAAAAGAAACAGAAAGATAAGAAATTTAACTTGAGTAGAAAATGGTTAGAAGTACTGTCATGCGCATTTGAAGAAGTATATCCCCTATTAAAATTAAAAATTATTGACTGAATGTGTGTTATGTCCATCACAAATGCCGATGTAGAAAAGGAATTTTTATTTAATGCAAGAAGTTCGAAAAGGAGAACACTAGGAAGGAAAATTTAAAGTTTTTCCGAAAAATATTCAGTTTACATAAAAATATCTTTTATATGATTTTAATTAAAATAAATTAAAAGTATTGAAATCCTTTTTATGCTATTTTAAATTAAAAAATATAACTGAATAGAGAAAGATCGATTTTATTTCATAAATATATAATCATCGTATGTATATCACTGTGTGTACCAGTTATTGTGTTATTGTTTAAAAATGAGATAGGGCCTTTGCTCTTTTTACCTCATTACTTTTTTAAAAAACAGGAAAGTGAGCGCGTTTTTCTTACTGTCATATTCAAAAATGAATACAGGATGCTTTTTTTCTGGTTCAAATCGCAATACCAAAAAAAAATATATATTTTTTAATTTTTAAAAATGACAGAAAAATAAATTTTCTTTGAAGAAAATATAATTATTTTTCAATTTCTAACATACTATTTATTTCATTTTTTCCTCTTTTTTTACATTTCATTTTGTTTTAATTTTACTGTGACTGAACATATAGGAGAAAGAAACACCGAATTTCACTACGCTTTCAAAGAAGATTGCCCAAGGCAAAACTTAACAGCTAGCTGTAAACGATTGATCTCTTGGTTCTTACTTTTTACAAAGGTACCGAACTGGGTCGTAAAATTGTCCCCGTTCGTCCTCCCAAGTTCTAAAAGGGGGAAAGGAAAGAAGTCTGTTGCATTTTTAAAGCGAACTTAAAAAAAAAGTTAAACGCTTTCAGAATATCTTTTTAGGAGGAAGGTATCCAGTTAGAGGGTTAATCTCGAGTTGGGATATTCTGTCCCACTCTTCCAGAAGAGCTCTTTCCAGTTCTTGGAGAGTTTGTGGGGTGGTTGGTGGCCAGCAACTCGCCTTCTTAGAGCATCCCAAACGTACTCTATTGGATTCATGTCTGGAGAACACGTTGGCCATTTCATTCATACGATTCTTTCCCCGAAAAAAAAATCCTCCACCATGTTAGCACGATGTGGCCTGCAGTTATCGTCCATTAAAATGAAGTCATCTCCGATTGCTGCAGCGTAAGGGACTACAATAGGTCTGAGGATCTCATCCCTATATTGGCGAGCAGTCAGAGGTCTATCTCCAATGATGTAGAGGTCTGTGCGCCCGTCAATGGAGATGCCACCATACCCAACACTCCCCCACCGCCAAATCTGACACTTTCGTGCACGAACGCAGGATTATTCCTACTGCCACGGTCACTGCAGATGAAAATATGCTATTATCCGAATGAACAGAAAAACGGGACTCGTCAGAAAAAAGAACATTGCCCCATTCATTTCTCCTCCAGTTCACATGCTCTGTTGCCCACTCCCTGCGCTCGCGACGATGCCTTGATATTAGTCTAACACATACCATCGGTCGGCGAGCATACAGAACTACACCATGGAGACGGTTTCGGAGAGTCTGATTTGAAACCGTGTGGTGCCAGTAGCCGAGCGAAGGTGTTGTTGGAGAAGAGTAGCGTTCATATTTCGGTGTCTCCGAGCCGTTAACACTAAATAACGATCTTCATTGGGCGTTGTTGCCCATCTACGACCTTGTCCTGGTCTTCGGCCTGCACTTTTAGTCTCCAAAAAACGGTTCCAGATCGTGGAAATCACACTTTGTGACACTCCAATGACTTGCACTACTTCGGCTTGAGTTTGGCCCCCTTTTAACCTACCAACAACTCTCCAAGCTTCTGAATCGGTTAAATGACTTCGCTGAGACATCCTACTCATCAAAACAAAGTAGTCACCGAATGCCGATAATCCTTGTCTTCATTTCAGTTGAAAGTCAGATTTCATTCGCTGCCGCTTAAGCGACGTTTTTGACGTCGAAATCAAAATTAGCATACTCCACAGTTTGAAAATCAGAAAAATTTGCATTTGTGATTTTCTTCTTCCTTTTTCGGCAAAAAAAATTTCGCTTATATCTTTATTTTATATAAAACTTACAATATCCTTTAATTGTTTTGAGCAGTGTAGAATATTGAAAGATGAAAAACTCTATAGAACTCTATCTATAACCAAGAACATTTCACGATTTTCTTCGTAAAATAACCTCCCGATAGCGAAGTGCATTTTCTATACAGAGAACTTTTTCCTTTGTAAAGGGATTTTTAGAGCATTTGAAAGATGCGATGCGTATTATGAAACAAAGCATTTTTTCAAACAAAAAACTCAAACAAAATTAACAGATTTTATGAGTAGTTAAATTTAAGGAGTCTGATGTGGTAATGTTTGCTTAGAATTTCTAGTTATAAAATAATGTTATGTTTAAAATTAATTGTACGCTTTAAATTAAAAAATGTCCTTAAAATTTATTAATTTGAGTGTAAAATTATTTCTCTTGAATGTTGAAAATACAGTGTATTTCTCGACATTCTTTTTTCTTGTTTTCCTTGCAGTTTTTCTTTTTATCTTTTTACTATGGGTAAGATATATAAAATAAATAGATATTAATTTACAAAAAGGTGTGAGAATAATTAATTTTTTTTGACAAATAGTGTTTATGAATTTAAATTTATTTTATGTAGTTTTCTAAAGTTTACTGAAAGATGAGCCTCTATGATCTGTCAGAAAAGTATTAGTACACAACACCACACACACACACAGTTCACAGATTTTTATTGTAATATTTTACTTAAACATACAAATGAAACCCCCTAAAAGAAGTAAATGTTATTTTCGTGAATTCAAATAATAATAATTTGAACAAAATTCACACATACATTAATACAATTATGGTTAAAATTGTAAGTAAACTGGCATCAAAAAGTTAAGGTACAACATGTTTTTCGAAGCTCACCATAAAAAAAATGGCAGTAACAATAAAATGCATAGTTTACATGAATGATAATAACGAACTTTAAAAACATTAATGCAAAAACGATTGCTACCGCTTTTATTTTATAGAAAAGAACGTATATTTATGAGTGAGAGAAAAATATGCAAATATCAAGCTTTCGTACTTTTGTGTGTAAGTTGTGTTGATTTTCAACAGTTGTTGGCAGTTTCGGTGACAATAGTCAATAGAGTTTAGAAAATGTATCAGAGACGTCGTTTACCCAATTCGTTAAGGTGGCGGGCAGTTGGATGGATGGAAATGGGATTGTCGCAGGCTAATGCTGCTAGACGTCTCAATGTGTCTCGTAGTGTTGTTCAGCGACTTTGGGATCAATACCAATCCGAAGATTCTGTGTCCAGAAGACCTGTTCCAGGTCGACCACGAGCTACAACACCTGCAGAAGACCGTTTTCTAGCTCTTTGGCACGAAGGATAAGAACCACTACTGTGCCGCAGCTCGTTGCAGACCACTTTCAAGCATCAGGAAGAAGAATCTCCGCTACTACGGTGCGAAATCGTCTTCACAATGCAGGTCTGTATGCAAGAAGACCAGTTATGTGCGTTCCCTTCAACGGACGACAGCGAAGGAACCGCTTATGCTGGGCAAGAGAACATGTTTTTTGGACGCAGCAACAATGGGCTTCTGTGCTGTTCACAGACGAGTCCAGATTTACAATGGAGAGTGATTCAGGGCGTCTACCGATCTGGAGGGAACAGCGCACTAGATACCATCAATCCAACACTGTTGAAAGACACAGTTATAGAGGTGGTGGAATCCTGGTTTGGGCAGGGATCTCGCTCGGTGGCCACACTGACCTGCATGTGTTCCATGGAGGAACCGTAACTGGTCTTAGATATCGGGATGAGATCCTTGATTCATATGTCCGCCCATATGCTGCTGCTATTGGTAACGACTTCATTCTGATGGATGATAATGCACGACCTCACCGAGCTCGGATTGTTGAGGAGTATCTGGAGGATCACGGTTTGGAACGAATGGAATGGCCAGCTCGATCTCCAGACCTGAATCCGATAGAACATCTTTGGGACTATCTTGGCAGAGAGGTTGCTGCTTTAAATCCTCCTCCAAGGTCGTTACATGAGCTGAAACAAGGCTTACTCTGTGTCTGGTCTTCGCTTCCTATTCCGGTGTCCGACAACTTAATAAACAGCATGGGAAATCGATGCCGCCAATGCATTCAAGTTAGTGGACACATTCCTTATTAGAACCCATTTTTGTATTGTTTTATGCCATTTTACCACATAACACTGTGATGTGCTGTTTTCTCCAAGAATGGACTTTTCCGCAGAGATTGCTTTTTTTGTTATAAATCGTTTTTGCAATACACTTATACAAATTTCTATGACGCATTCAATAAAAAACTATTTAATGCACATATCCTCCAAATTTTTTGTTTCTACATTCATTCATTTGCAAATTAGACACAAAAACCCGGTTGTACCTTAACTTTTTGAGGCCAGTGTAAAAGAAATCGACTTATAAAAACTGCTCATTAGAAAACGGATTCTTCTAAAAGTTGCTCACTATCCTCATCAAATGTGATAGAAATATCATAATTTCCGAGCAAATCAGAGATTTGCTCGGAAATTATGATAAAAGTATTGGGACACTTCCCAATAAATTAAGAAAAACAGTCCAAACTTGAAATTAATATCTTGTTGGGCCATCCTTGCTTTTTATGACCTCTCAAAGTCTATTTGGCACAGATCGGATAAATTTTTTTGCAAAACGGTGTATCGATTTTGGTCCACTCTTCGACCAAATATTTTCTTAAATCCTGCTTGTAAGAATATTGATGCTCATATAGTTTTTGCTGTAAATAATCCCACACATGTTCAATGGGATTAAGGTCTGAACTTTATGCAAGAGTAATGATAATGCTAGGACAGTGGCAGAGGACCCATAACTTGCAAATATCTGCAGTATGTTTCGGGTCATTATCATGGTACAATTTAAAATGTCCTGAGATCTCCAGCTTGCTCGCATTTTGCTTTAAATTTCGCTTGAGAATATCAAGATAGACATATTTATTCATTATATCATCAATAAAAAGAAAGTTCCCAAAAACCAGAGCTTGCCATGCAGCCCCAGACTACACTCAGGAACATTGAAAATAGCGACCCAAGAAGGAAGCTAAGTACAATCGCGAAACTTTGCAAATAAGTACAGCGTAATGTTATATGCAAATGATCCAAGTTTTGTGCCAATACGCATGCTCATACACGCCGAGGTGGCGCTACAATCAGGTAGAGGGTGCTATATAAGCCAGCGTAAATTCGAAGATTCATAAACGTGACGATTACCCGCCGATTGTAGGAAGACTTTGGTAAGCGAAACATGCCAGGTAAACGTGCCATAAGACATTTCTCACAGTTAAGCGAGTTTGAGAAAGGCCTGATCATCGGGATGAAAACAGCAGTCTGGTCGCCCCGCCGTGTTGCTGGCCATGTGGATCGTTCGTAGTGTGCCGTTAGAAATTGTTTGGAGCCATGGACACGAGAAGGTACTCACGCGCGGAAAACCGGGTCTGGAGCGACCAGGAAGAGCACGAGGAGAGAGGATCGAAGGATCGTGCGGCAAGCCCTTGTGGACCCCACAGTGACTCGTTCAATGATACGAGCAGAAGTAAGCGTAGCAATTGTTCCACAAACAATTTCCAGACACCTTGCAGAAGCAAATCTTAAATCCAAGCGCCCTTTCCGTGCACTCCCTTTAACACAGGAACATCGGTAACTGCGTCTACAGTGGTGCCAAGCCAGATCAATGTGGAATGTCACAGATTGTCAAAAGGTTGTGTTTAGTGATAAATTCCTGTTTTTTGGGGGGACAGATGATAACCGTGTACGGGTGTGGAGGCGCCCTAATGAGCGGTACAACTCCCTCCACACTGTTCTACGCCACACTGCCCGCACAGCTGGTGTAATGGTCTGGGGGCCATAGGCTATGATAGCCGGTCCACTTTAATTGTGATGCGTGGAACCTTAATGGGCTAACGTTACGTTGATGATATTCTTCGACCCCATGTAGGACCTTTCATAAATGGTCTCCCAGGGGCAATTTTCCAGCAAGATAATGCTCGTCCGCATACAGCAAGAGTTGCTGAAGACTTCCTACGTCATTTTCAGACTCTTCCAAGGCCAGCCCGCTCCCGCGATTTGTCCCCTGTAGAGCACGTGAGGGATGAGCTAAAACGGTAGATGCCATCGTGTCACTCTGTACAGGATTTAGAGTTGGCTGTTCAAGATTTGTGGGCCCATCTGCCTCAGGACAACATAAGGTGTCTAATCAACTCAATGCCGGACCATGTGGTGGCATGTATTGCAGCTGGAGGTGGTCCAACGCGCTATTGAAGTTGCCCAGTATTTGTGTCAATGCACACCCTGTATTGGTTTAATTGTCTTGTTTTTGAGACCAAGTGATTCTCTCACCTGTGTCATTATGTGTATTAAATTTCATTTCAATCCGATGCTTTCTTCTTGGGTCGCTATTTTCAATGTTCTTGAGTGTATTTGGTTCCTCCCTCCATATTTGACAATAGGCCATAAATTTTTGACATGCATTGCTGTATTTGATTTCCACCAAACTTTTTGCTTGTCATATCCGAAAATGTTATATTTGCTTTCATCAACAAAAATTACATTTTCCCAATATTCTGTTGGTTTGTGAAGACCCCTCTGGGTCTCACCCTGGACACCAAGATTAATTTGAGACAAAGAATCACTAAGAGCTATTTTGTATAATAATAATTTGTATTTATTATATCAAGTCTCAAAAAAACTCTAATAACATATAATATTTCTATGTTACGTCAACCAAAAGGGATTTACCTTTAATATTAAATTAAATTACGAATTATGAAATTAATTAATAATTATGCTCAAGATCCAATAAGGCGTACCGAAATAGGAGGTCCGAGAAATACACGTACTCGAATTATT
>BMAU01004180.1:0-28808 GCA_019973935.1 Trichonephila clavipes | reverse complement strand
CTAACGTCCAAGAATGATAAAGGTAGTTTATTTTCCCGTCTTCTAAAGGTATAACTCAACTTTCGATTAACCTAATTCCTGCATGTCTTTCTCTTTGTAAATATCCCCTTTTTGTAAATATTTCCCTTTAACTTTAAATAAATTCTTTTTTACTTAAATGAAGTATCTGTGTTTAAATGACTTTGATTCAATTAATTCATCACTCACCCTTAAATACTTACCCCTAGACAACCCACCTCGCCAATATTAAATCGCGCCCTCTGAAGAGTCTGATTTTTATTCGAAGATTTATTCGGACTCCCTCGTGTATTACACTTTCAGATATAAATTTACACTACTTTAAGCGTTCATTACACAAAACTTTTAGCAATGTGTTACTTTTGCTGAGCAGAGATCAGCATAGGGAGGTATTTTCAAAAATCGACCATCAAGAGTGTTACGGGGAATTATAAATAAAAAAAATCATTTTTAACAGCTATCAGATCTACAGACATAAAATTTAACAAAGGTGTTTTTTTTCTTTAGCTGATATATGCAAAAAGCTTTTTTTTTTAATTTGCAACTCACGTAAAATTAACTCATTAAAAGCTTCTTTATCCTTCAATTTGTGTTGTTTAATTTTTCAGTTCACCCGTGTGAAGAACGGGTATACCAGCTAGTACATATATAAAATTACAGGATTACGTGGGGAAGGATTTCCCACGATGCATGCTCACAGCAGATCCACCGTCTTACTGATTCAAGTCCCGGATTTCCCACCGAAGGGAAACCGTACATGTATCTGTCTGGGGACGCCATCTAGCGGGGTTGGAGAAGGGATTCTGGTATTTTAAAGAAAATATTTGAATGAATTTACAAAATATATGTTTAATATTAATAAATTATATATGCTCCATTATTTGTTACAATTTGTCACCATCAGGTAACATATAAATTCCTATTTTGTAGAAGTTCTCGTCCTGGAGTTAAAATATGTCAGCAGCTACCTTAGAAAAAAACACTTTCAAAAGACTTGAATTTTTTTTTTTTCCGTTATATAATTTGCACAGATTAACAGGTAATAATCAGATGGTTTTTGTCAGTAAATACGGTGGGTGACCAAAGACTTCCCATCCTAACGCATTCAGTTTTGTTGTGTCACCATTGCAGAAGTGCGGTCGAGCATTATCGTGGTGGAACACTATTCTCTTTCTGACGCTAATGCTGGCCTTTTTACTTTGATAGCTGCATTCAATTTATCCAGTTGATTGCAGTACAGATCTGCGTTGATGGTTTTCCCTGTTTCAGCAACTCGTAGTACACTGGACCTTTCCTGTTCCACAAAACAAAGCAGTACTTTTCGTTGATGGATATTTGGTTTTGGAACTGCTTGCTGATGATGTTCCTGGTTTGCAGTGAAGATTTTCTCTTAATATTCTCGTAAAAAATCTACTTTCATCTCCAGTAATCAGCTTGTCCAAATCTCCACATTGTGTCTAATTAGATGTGATGAACTCATTCTTACATGATCAGACAAATTCTTTTTCCGTTAATTCATGTAGAACCCAAACACTTCGCTTCTTTAACACAAACCCAAGAGAATTAATGTGATCTTCAACAGTTGTATCAGGATTGCCAAACTCTTCTGCAATTTCTTGACTTGTTAAATGTGGATTATTTTCCAACATGGATCGCAAAACATCATTATCGATCTTGATGGTCGTCCAGATCGATCCCTTCTTGAGGCTCAGATCCCAGAACGAAATTTGCTAAACCATCTTTTGACAAATACGAACATTTACAATATCTTTTTCCAAATACCGCACATAGCCCTTTTACATGCAACCGGATGCGTTGCTTTCCTTTTGAATACCTGTACAAAATTCAGTGTCGTAAATGCACTTTATCTACTAACATGTTTTTCACTTCAAATATTACAAGTAAATGATGAACGGTAAAAAGGACTCCTTTATATTATACAGCAGCTAAAAAAAAAAACAAAAATCCGAATGACTCAATTAGCCAGATGTTTTTTTTTTTTTTTTTTTTTTTTTTTTTATTTACAACAAAAATCACCTGCCGATTTAAAATACGACAGAACTTTCCCTCCAACCCAATAGCATTTGTTACAAGAATAAATAGTAAATATAACCATTTGTTACAATTTTAATTAATATGTGTATGTTTTTTAAAAGGATTATTTGCATTATTTCATTAATTATTTGTTAATTAAAAGTACATCGTCTATTATTTTGGATAAAAATACATTTTAGAGACATTTTTAAGCTAACTATATGTAACGATTGATTGATTAATGACAGAATGAACAAAGACCGCACCACTAAAAAGTCTTCAATGCTCAAACCAATCAATCGGCACGCGAAGAAAGGGCAGGCCAAATCTCAGATGGATTGATGGCCTAGAAAAAGATCTCCTAGTTTTGAGAACTAGGAATTGAAGAAGGCTGGCCTGGAAAAAACTTCTTAGAAGGCCAAGGCCCACCTTGGGCTGTCGTGCCACTGAGGAAGGAAGGATTGATTAATGAATATCTGAAATCTATTTGATTAGTTTAGTTCCTTAGAAACTATTATTAAAAATGATGAAAGTGTTTTTTGTTTTACTCTTAGCATCAGAATCGTTTTCTTTTTTATTGCTTCACATTAATAATTTTTTTAACTAACGCAATCAATATTGCTTTTTAAAGTCATACATCGAAACTTGAAGCTATATCTTATATGTGAGGGGGGGAGAGGAAACAATTTCACACTAAAAAAACCCGTGTTATGCCGGGCTATAGAGAGGGAAAGAAATCTGTCTTAAATTAAAAATAAGTGGAACAAATTTCGGAAAAGGGAAATTTAATAACATAATTATAGAAATCACCCACATTTTGCGCGCCTACAAACACGCACACAGAAATACTGGCGTCGTGAGGGAAAGAGAAAGCCCGCGCAATGTTAGGCCATGCAGCTAGTTCAACAATTAATCGTCGATTAACTCTCAGCTACTTTCCACTAACTCTTCGCGTACCTAAAAGTTAATGCTTGAATATAACTCTTCATTTACATAAACCATGTCTTCTTCGGGAGAAAATTTTCAATAAAACATTTAAAAGAAAGCAATTTACCCCAGTTACATTAGTAAAGGACTCGCCCAGTCGCAATACGATGAGAAATTAAATGTTTTTAAAATGTTTACGTGTGGAATTTATTTATTTTGTTTGGAAGTACTTTCTCATAATTTTCTTAAATAATTGACATATTTTTTAAGTGCGACATTTTTATGAGGTCCCTTTCCACCGCATAAAAAAGTTTTTTGTAGTATGTCGACAAAATTGTGTTATGTGTAAGTATTAACGAAATTTTCGAATAATTTTTTGTGTGATAATATCGATAGTTTTCAAAAATCCTGACAAGATGGAAAAAATGGTGGCCATTTTCGAAATCAACCCACTAAATTAAATAGAACTCACCGTGAACTTTTGTATTTTTCAAAAACTTCAATTTCGAAGGCTTGAATAATTTGTTCAATTCTGTTAAATCCATTTAATTTTTTAAAAAAAAGATGTCGAGAAAATTTAATTTCTGAATGTAACCTGTCATGCAAAACTGTCATGCATCCTTAATAAAAATTTAAGCTTTGAAAACACAAAATTAACTCAGTTATCATATCGTTATAATATATATATATGCAAAAGTAAAAATCTTAATAACATGAACTTAAATTAAGTATCTTTTACAACAATTATTAAATTTTTTTGAATTAGTTGTGTATGTGGTTATGAAATATAAATAATTTGCTCAATTTTATTAATTATTTACTATATTTCGATTCAAATCTTTAATTTTGAAAGTCGATCACAATTATTTAAAAATGGATCCCTTTTGAATCTTGCATTTAAAAAGAGATGCTTTGAAATTTTTGTTTCTGAATGTAACTCTCGTAAGCCACAAAAATAATTATATACAAAAAACCTTAGAAAAATTTAAAAAAAATTTTTTTAAAAATTATTACCATCATTTATACCATCTCCATGGATGTTAAATAATGTGGTATAGTTAATCATCTATCATCAGTTATAATACATACAAAAGTAAAAACAATGGGAAAACATAAACGTAAATTAATCATCTCTTACTACAAATTAAGAGTTCACAGTTGTGTATCATAAGTTCAATTTTCGAAACTTTTTCTTTCTTGATTTAGGTGCATTATGAAATTACATGGATATTTTTCAAAGATCTACTAGAGACCTACCTCTTCACTCAGCAAAACTTGAAACAATAGGATTTTTAAAAAATCCTTTCGAGCTGCCGCTACCAGTGCTGCCAAAAATATAAATCATGGAAGGTTCTAATAAAACCTGTGTCTCAGACTCTTCTCGTGCTGCTGCTGAATTAAGATTATTGACTGGACATGTCTGCCTTTGTGCTCAATGTATCATTTTAATCAGACTGATCCCCCCCCCCTTTTTGTTTGCTTCTGGACAAGTCATGGATGCTTCTCATCTAGGCGTGTGTTGTGCACTTAAAAGATTTTGGATTGTCATGTGAAGAAATATTGGAGAGCTTATTGCCTAATGACCTGATGGTCAATGGCCTAGCATTTGATAAATAAAATACTAAAAATGAAATTAAATGCACATTTGGACCTCTATTTAATGAAGTCGATAAATCTCGAAAAAGTTCGTTACGTGGAAAATTCGTTAAATAGAGATTCATCTTTCAATATACTATATAAATCACTCTTTTAAAAAAATTTAAATTCATAAGCACTATTATCATTTAAAAAGTAATTATTCCCATGGGGTTTTTTTTTGTAAATTAATACCTATTTATTTTATACATAAATAAAAGCAAAAAAAAACATTGCCCAAAAAATAATTGTATTTTAAACATTAAAAAAAATACTTTATATTAAAATCGAGGAGATTAATTGCATTTACTAATTTTAAACATAATTTTTTTTACAACCAGTATTTTTTAACATATATTACACGCATCCTTAAATTTAATTACTAGTAAAGGCTGTTAATTTTGTTTGAAAAGATGTTTTCTCCCATAACCTCGTCTCAGGCATATTTTCTCCACACTATAATTGTTCCAAATGATTTTATAATTCCATAGAACAAAATTTCAAAAATATTTTTTAAAAATTGAGAGAAAAAAGTCGGATCACAAGAGAAAAATGATTTAAATAGAAAACACACTTCACTATTTAGAGGTTATTATGTTAATGTTCTTGTGGTTACAAGAAAAAGTTTGCTGAATAGAGAAATTCGTAAAATGGAGGTCCGACTATATATTTCAAATGTACTTTAAAAACACTAAGAGCAACACATATGTGACACACCTTGCAACTTTGAATGGTCAAACGCTGAGAATGACACCAAAGTAAGTACATTAATTTTCTGACTTCTTCATTGCATTTCCTGAAGAATAAATGAATTCAATGCAAATGTGTTTTAAAACACATTCAACAACTATCATTGCAGCTGCATTAAAATGATACTGGTTCAAAATTGTTACTGTTAATGGCTGAAAATGTGAATTAAACTATAATACTTAAGGATTAATTTTAGTATACTTAACTATCAAACAAATTTTACCATATTCAATCGAATATCTTTTTAAGAGGATACAGAATGGTGAGCTATATATATATATATATACATATATATATTATATAGTTCAAAATCTCATTTTAATTTTCAGTAGAATTCCTTTGTTACATTGAAAAATTCAGGAAAAACTATTAAAAAGGCATATACTAGATTTCATCTGCAATAAAAATTTATATATCCTGCTATTTAAAACAGTGTGACATGTAAATCAATTATTAAATTTTAAATAATTGGTTGTAATAAATTTAAACATTTTAACAGCAGGAATGAGGAAGTTAACATATAAAAAAGAATTGATTCATTGATAACACAATTTTGTTCCTTTTGAGTCCCTAACATTGATACTTATTTTAAAAAATCTGCTAGAAGAATTGTATAGTTTATGGTCACACATCGTCCCCCTACCCTTTTGTATAACTATGTAAAATAAACTCCACCCCCTTTCCCAGTAATTTGTGAGTTTCTAGCTTAAAAGATAAGGGGAAGAAATAGATTTTCTTGTGTGTGAGATCATCCCTAATGAAGAGGACATTAAAAAAAATTTTGAAAACATTTCTACTTTTATGCCAATAATTTTCAAAAGACATGCAAGAAGTTTTTTATAAAAATAAACTATACATTTAAAGAAAATTAATTTAAGTGAAAATAATATTAATATGAAAGAGCAAATAATAAAAAAATAGAAGTGTAAACAATATTTGAAACAAAAATTTCAATGAAACGATTTATTTTTAAAAGATACACGAAAAAACATGTATACACATCAAATCATTTTCAAAATATGGTTTCCAAAAGATAAATGACGAACGAGACTGTGAATGAATGTAAATGCAAATATCCCTGGAAAAGAAATGAACAATTAAAGAATTATTCAATAATATATATAAAAATAGTACAATCTACCTAGTAACATTTTACTATATAATGGAAGCTTTTGTCAGATATTTAACAACCATTAATGGTTTTCATTATTTCTGCATAAATAAAATTTTATTGATTAAAATAGATGAGGATAACTTACAGCTTTCAGACTTTGCTACTTGCAAATTAACCCCATTCTAATTGTCAAAGATTTTGCCAGTTAAAGCAATTTATTTGATACCTGTCTAAGGACAAGTGCTAACATTTACTGGTGCAAAAATACATATATTTGTCAATGGTCACCAATGACATGGGGTTAATACATAAATATGATTTTTATTTTGTTTGAGTTTTCAGAAACTTGAAAGTCTGTTCGTCCATTCAGAGATTTAATTCTTTCTTCACAAAAAAAATAAATTTGTAATATGCAACTGGATGTTGAATCTAATCTATATCAATAAGCACACACACAAGAATATACAACTAATTACAAAATAATGTACTTGAATGAAGTTTGTCTTCTACTTCTCTTTTGAGTAGAAAGAATTTAACAGTTTACATTATAATTTCATTGTAAATTAATATTGCACTCAAATTTGGAGATGCAATTTGTATGAAAAGTCGCTACACAGAAATAATCCTTATATTAAACACAATATGGATTAGTGGATGGCTGATATATAAAAAGGTTACAACAAAATTAAATTTCAGAAAATAATTGCTTTTAAAGAATTCCAAATAATGTTAACTTCTCTTTACTATTATAGAAAAAATATATGTGGATATGTCTTCAATCCAGCTGTGGGTTTGAACCATGACTCGATTAATATTTTGAAGACAGTAAACGTGAGTGAATTCTTGTCCTTTATTTTTAAACTTATAGAAAATAGTGTTTCTAAATGTATACTATAATTTAATTTTTTTTCTAGCACATAAGATAATATGCATTGGGTTCAGGTTTTACTTTGTCTTACCTATGTTTCAAATAGAATATGTCAGAGCAAATGAAATGCAACTACTTTTCAGTTTTATGGAGGAAGAAAACCTTCAAATAAGTTTAAATAAGCATTTTAAAGTTTCTGAAACTCTAGCTTATTTTGGTGTTTCCTAACAACTAAGACAAAAACTAAATATGAGAGTTAAGAAAGGTTTACAATAAGCTATGCCCTAAGTTAGTAGCATTAGAGTTTTAGTGAGAATTCATTTAAAAATCTGTAAGTAAGCAAAGAAGTAGTCAAATTATTTTAAGTTTCTCAAAAGTCTCTATTCCTCTAATAATGATGAAGAAAATTATCTTAAAACTGACAATATTGTCTAAGTTAGTAATTTCTAATTATAGTGACACAAGTACTTATCTTGGAATTGTTAAATTACCGGAATCCAAAATTTGTAAAAAAAAAAAGACTAGAAAAAGTAAATATTTCCAATAATTTTGATGATGCACTAAAAGCTACCCAATCAATTAATGGTTTTAGGCTACAAATTAATGTTATGTATGGGATATTGTACTTAAAACCAAGTGTAAAAAAGTTGCAAGTGGGTCAACACTTTAAAATATGATGAAAAAAGTATAAAAGTAAAATACTACGTCAGATTATAAGCAAAAATATTTCATTAGATTAAAAGATTAGATTAGATCATAATGAATTATATAACCTTGTCAGAAATTTTTCTCTTATTAGAATGTATTTTTTAATTCTTAAATGCAAGTAAAATTGGAAGCATTAATGAATTACATATTAAATGTGCATATTTTTATACAAAGGGAAAATCCTTTTATGCTACAACCATACAGATTTTTAAATACTAGTACACCTGAAACTATTTGTAAGCTAAAGAAATATTCAGGAATACCATCAATCAAGGAGACAACATTTTAATGAAATTTATATTGTTATTGAAGAATTTAATCTAAATGTTGCAACAAATAAATTGTTTATATATTTTTAATAATTCGGTTATCTCATTACATTACATTGGTGATAATGTGTCATATATGATGACTGATTATAAACTGATATAACTGATTATAACTGATTGACATTTGTGCTAATTTGAGGCAATTAGCACAAATGTTGACGTCTAAATTCTAGGTAAGACTAAAAACTAATAGAAAAGTAATTTGAAGAAAGGAAATAACCAGTCAGATTAAACCTACAAAATTTGTGAAATTTTTAAAAAATTTATGTACCTTGTAACTTTTCTCCATATATTACAGAAGAACAAGTTTTATCAAAACTGCAAAGCCCACATTCAATCGAGAAAATTACCAAAATGCTAAAACCACTGTATAAAATCTTACTAAGTTCTTTAAATAAGCAGACCAAATTAGACCCGACATTTGTAATGCAATGTAAATCTTATCACAGTTCCGTTCTAATCCAGGTTTACAGCACCAGAAAACTTTTAAATTTATTGGGATATGTTAAATGGAACAAATTTTTATAAACCAGACTTGTCTAAAATTTTGTATTTTTATGACACTTTTAAAAGGGATGCAAGTAATAGAGAAATAGTAGCATTTCAATGGTAAGAGCCATATCTTTCATTGATTATTCACCAATATTTTAGAGGACATGTAAAAAAGGTCATCAGCTTGTTAAATATGAAAATTTAATGCTTAACATTAACTGGAGCAGCTAAGCAATTAATTAGGGCAATAAGAGCATTCAATGAATTTAAAAATCCTAATACAATAAATATAAATTTTTAAAGTTAATTTTATTGAGATAATCAGAGAAACAATTTATAACAATTCAAAAATTCTAAACCTAAACATGTTGATACTAAATATGCCTTTCTAAGAAAAATCTTGTTATAGAAAACTTATTCAATTTAAAATACATCAGTATTTGCGGGTTTACCAGGCCTAGGTCAAACATATATGTGCAGAATTTGACAAACAGCAATTTTTTTTTATGTCAGTAACATTACATTTTGTTGCTACAATACTAAAATATAATTCAAAACCAAATTGTTTTGAATTGCGCTATAACAGTTTTTTGGTTCAATTTAATGAAGTCGCGAAATCCGGGAAATAAATTTTGTGTTGTGGAACATTTGTGAAATAGAGATTTATTTTCAATATATTTTATGAACCTAGTTCCAGAAAAAGTTGGCAAAATAGAGAGAATTGCAATATAAAGGTTTGTAAAATGGAGGTTTGACTGCATATCTCCTCTTTTCTCTGAGTAAGTACTATTATATGCAAGAGGGGGCTAATATTGAAAGGAAAAACACCATATAAATTATCTCAAAAAATTCTATTCATCCAATTCTATACAGAAATAAATTTTGGATTCTGACATTTTCACAATAAGTACATATTATTAATTTATCAAAATGATGTGATTAACTGTTACTTAACGAGTAAAAGATGCCCAATTCACTTAAATTACATTTTTTACAAGTTTTAAAATCTCACCTTCCAACGCTGTTATTTTGTGAAAAACTTAAATATACTCAGATTTATAATTCTTCTTAGAACTTAATTTCTAATGAACTTTCAAACAAAATTTTGAGAAGAAATGTAAGGTGTTATGAAGGCAATTTAAAATAATATATTAAATGCATTTCATTAAGACAAAAAAATTAGTACATTTCCTTTCTATAATGATTTTTAATGAGTTAAGGGAAGATTGAATAATTTTAAGTCCTACTTTCATTACATCCTTTTAACTAAACTTTAAGACCCATCAAAATAGACAAAACCATGACTATTTCAAAGTGTATATTATATACTTACATTTATTTTTCAAGACATCCTTTTGATTGCCAATACTGAACTATTTCCTCAGTTTCTTGGTCATCAAGCTCTCGTACGTATAAAATACTATCACAACGTACAATAATTCTGTCCAAAACACCTTCCACATTTTCTTCAACAACTTCTTGAACCAACTCAAGCTGAAAAGATGACATAAATGTCACATTGGAATCACAAATGCAAGTAAAAAACACCAATTTTTAAAAGCATGTATCTTACATTTTAAAATATTAAGGTATAACAAATTAAAATTTAATCAAAAATAAGTCATTTTTAATAATATCAGCAACCTATCCTAAAAATTAGTTTTTGCTTGAACATCAAATTTGTTTGATAGCAAAAGCATCTTAAACATAAGATTTTTATCATGTAAAAATACACATAAAAATACTTTTATGACTAACAATTAAAACTAGCAATTAGAACTAGCATTTAAAACAATACAATGATTGAAGGATTATATAAGGATATTAAAATACCTAAAGTATCGTTGTTTTGTAAAAAAAAATCATACTGTATTGTGACGAAATAAATTATCTTCTCAATTACAAAATTGCTGGGGAAGTTATTAAATGCGCGAATAAGATTTTGAGTATTTTTTAAAAAACCATAAAAATTAAGCGATGATGTGGTTTCGAACTCGGGTACAAACGGTAGCAATCAAGCGCTCTGCCGATCGTGCCACGAAATTCTCGTCAAAAAAGGAGTGTGAAAAGACCTTTAAAATAAAAGCAAGTGATTCAATTTTGCCAAATCTGGTGATTTTCAATATTTATATATAGGCACATCTTCTTTTCTAGTGTAACCTTGCTTCAAACGTGACAGGTACAGGGGAAAAGAGTCATTTGGCACAAAATCCTTAGTTATTGTAAAATTGCGTTATTTGTTAACCCATTTATGCCGGTTACGAAATATAAACTAACCTCCACAACCTCTTTGCAGGCAAATATCTGCAGGAGTGACTAATTGAATGTTTTGAACAAAATTGTTATGCCCCTACGAAGTAGGTTAAAGTCACAAATCCAATCTTGAATCCTTAAGCTACAGAAAACTTTCACTTGACTGCTATTCCAAAATGGAACACTAGGAATAAATGGGTTTATGTTTTAATTTTTTAGAGCTTCATTTAAAAGTCAATGACTTCAAACTACATATATCGATTGCAAACAACAGTAATTTTTTAACAAAAAGTAACAAAAATAATGCTTAAATATTTCTTGCAAAAAGGGGAAAAAGAATGAAAACAATTTTTTTTTTTTTAAAACCATATTTTTTCTATCCTTGTACAGGTTATGGATCCTTCTACACATGGATCTTCTACACATGGAAAAAAGTTTCGTGAGATTATTTTTGTAAATAAAGAAGTTATAAAGTATTTAAATAAAATTTTTGAAAAATCTTAAAAAAAAATTTTTTTTTGACATTTTGTTTTTTAAATAACTGAATCTAAAAGAGAAAAGCATGAACTTTTTTAGAGTAAAATATTTCATTAACATGAATGAAAATGCAAACAGAATGATTTAGAAATCATTTTCATAAAAACGTATAGATTTTAACTCACTTTAGAAAATATCACTATTTTGTAAAATAAATTATACTGTATCTAGTGGCAAAGTAAATAATCTTTCCAATTCTGTAATTATTTTTTGTCTGAGTCTCACAAAAAAATTTAGATTGTGCTTAAAAAACGTCAGGGATAAAAAAAAAACCTCACCACCCGATTTTTATTCTGTTTGGCGGAATAAACAATACCCAGGAGTAAAACAAAGGTTTTTAATTAATATCACTTTACCAATAGCAATATCAGAATATAAATGGTCAAAAAGGATTCCTCGGATCATTCCCGATCTTTAAGTACCTTTGGCGAATTTCTGTGTCATGTGGTTCATGAGAAGATAAACACATGTAGAAACATAGATAGATACGTTTGTTTACCTATGAATTTTAATAGTGTAGATAATTATTTTATTTCACCCAAAACATATTGCACTTCAATGGGAATACTCAGTTTGTTAACTCCACTCCCTGCAGTCAAATGGGGGTAGTTAAGAAAACTATTTGATCATGACACAAATTCAAATCACTATATTTACCCACAAAATGCGAGAAATATTTGCATCAAATAAACCTGCACAAGGAGAAAATGTCACAAACCTGTAGAAGTATCATGCAGGTACATAAATGATTTTTACATTAAACATTCGAACTAAACACATAAGGCTGATAGATTTTTCATCTCAGCACATTTTCAATATTTATCATAAGTTGTACTAACAAGCAGGAAATATTACTTAACTCGCTGAGAAAAAAGAAAATCTAGCAATTATTTGATATCAGCACACTGCCTGACAAATTGTTTTGAACTTTCACCAAATTGGGGGATAACAGTGTATGACCACTTTCATTTTTATCATTTGATATTGTATTTCCTACACTTACGATTATTTTTAATTATTCTATTCCATATGAAGAAATTTATTTCTATATTAAACTGTTGCAGCATCCCTGCTCTATTTCTGAAATTTTAATTGTATACTGGATAACTCAGAAATTATTGGTAAGTACCTGGATCATTTTTTAAAGCAATATGAACGTTCTGTATTTAATTGTTATGATTAATATGTTTACTTAATTCGCAATTTTGGTCGATTTCATTTTCTAAGAGTTAGGATTTATTTTTTTCAATCTTAGTAAAGATTTCAATCATTTCAGCCATCATGAAATTTGACAAATGTGGCAGAGCCATAACAGTAGTTTCTAATAAACTAAGAAAATCAAATTTTTTATTGTAGATTTTACAGAGCAAATTCCCACTCTGTCTTAGTAATAAATCATTTAGGCAGAATTCTTTTTGATGGTAATAAATAGTGAATTTCCACTATTTTACTTTTCATAAAATATTTCATAGTTTTTTTCTCATTCAACAATAACTTGTAGCCTTTCCCTCTTGAATACTATTTTTTTTTCTTTCAACTTCTAATTATCTCTTTAAATTTTTTTACTGCCTCTCTTATTTTTTCCTTTTGGCATTTAGAAATTCCTTATTCTATTTTTTCACAATGATACTTATACTTTTCATCGCAAACTCACAAGGAAAACTTAAATACAATTCTTGTCATTTTGCTCTGTTAATCTCTTTTTTAGATGATTGTAATTTTACTGTCCTCATATGCTTAATGAAGTTAGTCATTTTATTTTAATTCTTTACAGCACCTTTTTTTCCGGTGCTAGGTGAGTAACCTTGGATAAAAAAAAACTACTTTAAATCCAAGACCTATTTGGTATGATTTTAATCTTGCCAAAAGATTTTTGGCAGGTTGTATTGATAAATTAGTCCTGAAAATTTTATGGATTAGCTAGAACTTCAGTGTTATACTCCTAGAAAATTAACCAATTTTAGAAAATGATGCTTTATTTTAAAAGTGGGGGATTCAATTAAATAAAATTCCCTATACAAACATTACAACAAACATATGAACGTATTTTAATCCCAAAAATAAAAATTTCAATTTTTTACGGTATTAGTTTAAATCTTATTAGTTAAATCCAAACTGGCATTAGGATTAATAAGCGTTTAGAAAAGTTACCAAAATAAAGGAGCAAAAAGAAGCGCTAAGTTATTTATATTATGCTAAATCATAAATTTGGTATAAGTACCAAATTCTAGCATAAGGATTCACCCTCTGTTTTATACATATACAAGTAAAGATGCAAATGAATTATCAAAAAAATTCATTGCTGACCTCGACATTGATATAAGCATCAAACAGCGCAAGCCTGGCTCTATACTCGAGTCCCCATCTCAGTTTCACATTGACCCACTTACCAATCAAGTTTTTCATGAATGGCTTGGGAGTCACAACCTAGAAAGAAATTTATTTCTATAAAAATATTTGTACAAGAATAAAATATTATTCATTACCTGTAGCTATTTCAAAAGTCACAAATTAAAAAAAGAATATTTTTAATAAACAGCCAGTTATGTTAAATACACAAGATTTAAGGATTACTTCATTAGGAATTGCATCTAATCACATTAGTTTAATTCACTAGAGTGATAATGCACCATTATGATTCACAATACATATGGTCATTCTTGAATTACTCTGGATAACAATGAATTTTTTTGGTACTTATGTATTAGTCTCACCCCCAAATAAATTCACACCACACAGATTGTGTCATATAAAAATAACAAAGATTCGTACATGTTTTAATTGAAAAAAAATATACAATCAGTCAGATTTTAGCAGAAAATGACAGGATTTGTGTGGTGTTAATTTGGCTACAGTGATATTATTATGTAAGAACCATTCCTTTTTAAGAAAAAAAAATCCAAACACAAAAACAGACCATCTGTTTTGATATTAAGAAGCCAATAAAGGAAAACTGGTCTCTTGGCATGTACAAACAAAAAATCTTGTTTGCACATATATTGACAACATATGGCAATATCCTTTAATTTTGCTAAACTGATTGACAATACAACATACAAGAACAATGAACACAAATTTAACACAATTACAGCAGCTGACAATTAACTTTTTATTTCTTTATTCATACTTTTGACACACATTGACTTTTCCTAAAAACTTAATGAATATTGCCAAATTCTTTTTTGTCGTTAATTTCAAATATTTATTTTTTCAAATATTATATATACCTAGAATTATAACTACCGGTCATTTTGATTCTACCAGGAAAATTGTGTACTTATGTATTATCACAACCTGTTGGCGACATGACATGAAACAAAGCACCTGGTAACTAATTCAGCACATACGACACATAGGAAATCGGAATTGCCAACTTGGTAAATTATTAATAGAGTTGGCGATTGTTGCAATTATACACAAGTACCCTTTCATATTATTACAACCTATTGGCAACATGATATGAAACAAAGCTCCTGGTTGCCAATTCAGCGTGTACGACACATGTGAAATTGGGTTTGCCAACTTGGCGAGTTATCTTGAATGTTGGTTGATTGTTGCAATAATACGCAAGTACCAAAAATTGTATTTGTACTTTCGGTTCACTCCTAGGAGAGCCCACACCCTTGGCGCAAATTACTTTGGTTCGCGATAATTGCGCCATCTTGGTAACCCTACTTTTAAACCCTACATATGGCAACCCTAACTAATTCTAGCATTTTCGTATTTTGTGGGCGCGCATTTTGAATTTCATTTTGTTGTTGGGCTCTGGGCTGGCTGCGTGTGTGAGGGAATGTACTTTAGAATTTTTTATTTTGTTGAATGCGAAAGGTAAGAAAGAATTGATTGAATGGTGTACGAAGGAAAGATTGATTGCTTCGAGTTATGAATGTCCTAAATATAATGATCGGCATGATGTAACATGGTTGGCAATAAAATGCATTCTTCGAAATCGTACCAGCTATGCCAAATGTGTGTTCAACCATTACCTTGCAGAATAAATATGGCGGCGCTCACACAATCATTCGCTTAAGCTATGGTTTCCTAGAACAGCGGTGCCGTTCTTTAACGTCCGTAACATTACGGTGGATGACGTCACTAAAACGTCGCCTGTGTAAATAGATAGGCGTGGCTTCCTAGAGAGCGGTGGATGGGAGCGGAATGTGAAGTTGCAGGTCGTTACGGTCGTCATAGCGGCAATAACAGTTTGTTGAACGTTTTTCTCGATAGCGGTGGCAAAAAAAATGAGTTCCAATATTTTCTGGATTCCTGAAGAGGATGAAGCTAATTTTTCGGAATTTTTTGTCTAAGTTGCAAATATCAAAATTGCATATTTTTCATTTTTTTTTTGTTGTTCAGTGTTCAAATTAAATTCTCTTATTTTAATGTAAATAAAAGAAGTAACTTATAACTTAACTTATAATTCACTTATCAAAATTGTATTTTTTTCATTTGTATTTTTTTTTGTTGTTCAGTGTTTAAATTAATTTTTTAATCTGTAAAAATTTAAACTGTGAAAAAAAGAAATATATGAATAAAACTATTAAATCATGTCATGATTGTATTTTCTTTACAACTATATGCAACACTTCTTTGGAGCATATTTTCTTTTGTATTATAAAAGCATTTGAAGTCAGTTAACTGTTTACCCAATTCAATACAAAAATATTGGTATTAGTATAATGTGTTATATGTGGGATTTTTGACTAGAAGTTTTGGGAATTTTACAGATTCTTTTAAACTTTTCCAAATGTTTACTTTTGAGAAAAAGAATTTTATGAAAATTAATCCTTGGAATTACTTAGAAATAATATATGGTTTTTGTAATTCTTTAATTTCAATGAACTAATGCAACAAATAATCAAAATTCTTTGATTTCATTTATTGATATAATAAAATAACAATATATGTAAAGTATGTACAATACAGTAATTAGTTAAAAATTGCTTTCGTCACTTGAAGATACAATTTCAATCGATTTATTTTTCGACACCTTTAAGTGATAAGTTTTTGCAAACTTCACGATTACCAGATATGCATGATCAAAGCTCTTTTTGAAATTCAAATCTATCAAATTATTGAAAGTTTCATCTTCAATCAAGCATACGCTTCTAGTACATTGAGAGAAAGCAATTGAACGTGCAATCAGGAGAAAGTTCATAAAAAATGAACAATGCATCTTGATGTGTACATACTCTTATGTGAAATGATCGAAAACATTACAGTGGCGGCAAAGGTGTTGAAATTCGTATACCGCATAGAAAAGGACTGCACAAAAACAGGTTCTACTATATAAAAAATGTGTATAAAATATAAAAAAATATGTTCAATATCTAGGTACAATATTAAAAAAAATATGCTCAATATATAGGTACAATATTAAAAAAAAATATGTTCAATATATAGGTAAAATATAAAAAAGATATGTTCGCTACATCTAAATCATCCATTTTAAGATTGTTTACAGCTACGGACGTAAGTACAGCAGACCGCTATCCTAGGAAACCACTCGATCAACGTTAACAGACAGCCGTCTTTTCTGTGACGTCATCCATCGTGATGTTACGACCGCGAAAGAACGGCACCGCTGCTCTAGGAAACCATTACTTTAGCAATGAGACCTTTAAGGCTTTTTTAAAATCTGTTACGCTGTACCCTCCACTAGGAAAAGATCAGCAAGAAAGTAAGTGCTGTTTTTATGTTTATCTTAAATGTTTAATTTCTGTATTGTTTATATACATATATTTTCATTAAGCATCCACCGTATCCCGCTATTTTCCATTGCCGCCATTTTGTTCTGGCTTGGCGCTTTTTTAGATTTGTCGCCAAGGCTGTGGGCTCTCCTAGGATTTTACCGTACTTTCTTAGTTATTTAAAATTTGATGATAGAGAAGGTGTAATTATTTGAAGAAGATTTCTGTATTTTGCAGAAGAGTGCAGAGGCAAGGAGTGGAAGAGTAAAAACATCTGTATCTAATTTTTTTATACACATTGCTTACACATTCTCTTTCTGTTAGAAATATTTTTCAATGAACATAAATGTATTTAAAATCACTTTGTTTTGTATAATTTCAATGTTCTGATCTACATATATATTGTGTAACCTAAGACACATGTTGCACAGAAGCGTTGGTAGAAACCCTCGTAAAAGAGATGCTGAAAATTTTTGAAAATCTTTTTGAGGTAAAATCCTAGGAGAGCCCACACCTTTGGTGACAAACCAAAAAAACACCAAACCAGAACGAGATGGCGCCAAACGAAACTGATGTTGGTGGCAAGTGAATATAGCGGGATAAGGGAATGTGTAATAAAAACATATGTAGACAATACAGAAATTAAACATTTAAGATAAAAAATATAAAAACAGCACTTATTGCTGATCTTTTCCCCGTAGAGAGTACAGAGTAACAACAGATTTTAAAAAACCTTGAAGGTCTCATCTCTAAGCGAATGATTGTGTGAGCGACGCTATATATATTCTTTGAGGTATTGGTCGAACATACCTTCAGCGTGGCTGGTACGATTTTGAAGAAAGCGTTTTATTGCCGAAATGTAATTTCGGACATTCATAACTCTAAGCAATCAATCCTTCCTTCATACATCAGTCAATCAATTCTTTCTTATCTTTCGTATTCAACAAAGTGAAAAATTCTAAGGTATATTCCTTCACACACGCAGCTATACTTCCAGCCCGATGTCCAACAACAAAATGAAATTTGAAATGCCCGCAGACAAAATACGAAAATTCCAGAAATAGTTAGCTTTACCATATCTAGTGTATCTAAGTAAGGTTACCAAGATTGCGCAATTATCGCCAAACAAAATAATTCGCCCGAAGGCGTAGGCCCTCCTAGGACCGAACCCTTTTTGATAATAATTCTGGTTCAGTAAAAGGAGCCCGATGGAAATTTTTATACAGAAATTATATCTAGTTGAGGTGATGATAGCTTCTACTGAAACAAGAAAATCCAATTCATCTGATGGAGAGTATACTCATAAAATAACTAGAAAATACAAATTTATGCCAAGAAACTCTTTCACTGCTGTTATCACTGTTTCCAGAAATGAAGTGGTTGTAGATGAATTGAAAAAAAGTGAGAAAAATCAAACACGTAAAAGAACATTAAATAACTTAGTTTCAAAAACACAGCACAGACATCCCCAGCAAAACCTGTTATGAGAAGTAGCTGAGCCAACTTATGCAGAGAGAAATGTCATCAATAGCAGACCAAGCAGTACAGTGAGAATATTTATCAATGTAAAAATATCATGTCACATTGAACAAGTGCATAAGAAATCCTCAAATCCAAATTAGCATTGATCACTCAATGAATTTAACAGTTTCATTTCACTTCTGTATGCTTTGGCTTCAAAAAATTTTACTGTTCCGAGTTTAGGGTCATAATCCTGGGACTTCGTATTTTTCACCCAGAGAGCGACTAGAGACAGATTCGTGGAAATTATTAAGTATTTATGCGACAAAGTCAAATAGAACACAAATGATACAAACCGAATTATTTACACTTGTTTTTCTATGTTTGAAACACATTTATAGAAATAACTGATGTATTATAAACCGGATGAAAATATAACAGTGGATGAACAATTATTCCCCATAAAAAACTGGCATGATTTCTTTAGTATATGTCTAAAAGTCCCCATAAATTCAGTGTTAAATTTAAGCTTGCTGTTAATGTGTAGTCCAAATATTTACTGAGCAGATATCCCTATTTTGGGAGAAGAAAACAAAGGCTACTGGAGAAACTATAGATTACCATTCAGCTTTTTGCTTGATTGAACATTTCTAATCAAAGAGTTGATGCATCTTTCCAAAAAGACATAAGCAACGTCAAATAATTCCAGCAAAGGCAACAAAACTTTGAATGTTTGCAGTTTTGAAACTTTACAGTGGTGGAAACTATAATATATATACACAGTCCAGTCATATTAATGTGACCACTGTCAAAAGCCAGAATAACCATCTTTCGCAGAGGGGAAAATAGTCATTTAGGATCCTCAAGGTATTCACTAGGATGTTGAGCCATGCCGACTCTATTGCTGCACTAGATTACGCGCGTGAGGATCCATGGCGCGAACAACCCGATCGAGATGGTTCCATAGATTATTGATTGGGTTTAAGTCAGGTGAGTTTTCTGGACACCGAAGAACGATAAACTGATCCTGGTGCTCTTTGAACCACGCACGTATGCTGTCAGTTGTATAACACTCCGCAATGTCCTGCTGGTAGATGCCCCCATCCTGAGGAAAAATAATGCGCATAAAGGGGTAGACATGGTCTGAAAGGACAGATGCGGCGTACTTCTATTGATCCATTGTGCTTTCCACAATGATGAATAAACACAGAAAATTTAAGGAAAACATTCCCCAGACCATAATGCTCCAGCCTGAACCTTGCCAGCAATTATTGCAGGGTGTTTGCTTTTAGACGTTTCATGCCGTATTTGCCACCAACCATCCGTCCGATGGAGTATAAAGCGTGATTAATCAGAAAACTCTACCTGTCGCCTCTCATTGGATGTCCAGTTGCGGTACCTGTATGAAAATTCCAGTCTTCGTTGCTGATGAACAGCAGTCAGCATAGGTGCATGAACCAGGCGCCTGCTTCGGAGAACCAGACGCAACAACGATCGCTGAACAGTAGTTTGGAAGACACTGTTGGTAGCCCCTTGGTTCATCTGGGTGGTATGTTGCTTAACGGTAGCACGTCTATTCTCCCGAACTCACCTCTGCAGCCATCAGTCACCTCTATCACCTATGGCCCGTGGTACACCACATTTGCCACGTCACTGATTTTGGACGGTCCCATTTTGCCATGCACGGTATACTTTAACCACGGTGACACACGAACAGTCCACAAACTTAGCCGTTTCGGAAATGCTTCCAACCTTTTCCCGAAAGCCAAAAGTTATGCCGTTTTGGACTTCGGATAACTCTTTACATGTTTGCATTACGCCAACGACTGTAGTGTTTTCCGAAGCCCTCACACACCTTTTATATACGCTCAATAGCACTGCGATGCCAGCATACTTCTGTTATTGGTTATTTAACGTCAAAGTCGAAAGTACGTGGTGGTCACATTAATGTGACTGGACTGTCTGCAGAATTTATGAAGGTAAAATCAAATATTATAAATTAATACCTAGCACAATGCCAAACTTAGTAATTTTAAATAAATTACTAATAGTAATTTTAATTAAATGAATTTTTTTGGCTCTTATAGTTATATTCCATTATGAAAACTATTGTACAATTCCTTTCTTGAGAAAAGGATTTAATGTATTTAGAACGATTTTTTGCTTAGCTTAGCAAAAAGATTCTCCTTTGTTTATAAAGGTTCACTAGTTATCTTATTAAACATGGCAGTTGTGTAACTATATAAGCTAATATCATAAATAATAAGTAAAAGGTGCACTTTTAATTTATTCGGTATAAGCACTCAAAATAACAGGTGACCATAATTATAGGTACAGTGGGCCACAAGTGTTGGTACATTTGGTATTTTTTGATAATATTGTGAATCATGAGCTCTATTTAAATATTTTAAAGAGAAATTTTAAATTATTTGCCAAAAATTTGGATATTGGGGACTACTTTATTTTATAACAGGATAATGATGCCAAACACACTGCTCTCAATGTAGGCTGCTGGTGTCTCTATAACTGCCCCCAAATTCTGAAAACACTTCCTCAGTCACTTTATTTAGCTCTGTAGAACATATTTGGGGAGAATTTGATTTAAGAGAAAAGAAAACATGACATATAAACGCATAATGAGAACTAAAAACAATAACCACAGAAGAACGGTAGCAAATTGATGCAGAAATTACAAAAAAACTGATTAAATCTATACCATATGGACCAAAATGGACATAGTACATTTAAACCTTCAATTTATCGATTTTTCAAAAATACTTTTAAAAAATAATTTGAACTGTTTGGAGCATTTTAAAACAAACCGTGTCAAAATCCGATAATTATTACGTTCTGTACAAGAAAAAATGTAAATGTCTAAAGAGACTTTGCTCTTTAAATGGAATGTAAACAAACCACGCCTTCTAAGTTTCGCTTTCGACCGGGAATATATTATTGCATTTTTTTCTTAAATTTTCAATTATATTTATAATTGTCTTTTGATATATATAGAAGAAGTATATCTACAACTCAACACATTTCTAATTCAAGCAGATGTTTATTTACGTTTGTATTTCTACTGCGCTGTTGTTTTTGCTTGCTAAAGTCTGCCTCGTGTCATAATAGTTTTCGAAAAAATATTGAGTAATCATTAATTTTTTCATTTGATTATCCATTTTTGTGCATATATAAATATGAGTAGTAAATCCGATAGAAGATCTACGGTTTATAGAAGAAAGAAACGACGTTTTTGTGGGAATCAACATTCCAAAAACAAAACATTAGAGCCGGTAGCTGTCGATGTGACATCTGCTTCATCTAAGAAACTGTGTTTAGATAGCGATTCCTATCAAAGCATATCCAATGAAAGTAAGGGGTATCGATTAATAAACCTGGATATTTTTTTAAAGAAATTTCAAAACATTTAGTATACTTTTACTGTGGCTCAAAAGCAGAGCTGAAAGAAAAGGTTCTGCTTGGATTAGTATCAGAATTTTACTTTGATTGTAATTCATGTGCTATGCAATCAACTTTTAAAAGTTCACCGGTGTTTGAGTCAAGTAACCATGACTATGAAATAAACACCCGCATTACATATGCTATGCGTACACTAGGGGTTGGTCTACGTGGAATTAAAACTTTTTGTTCGGTGATGGATTTGCCCCCACCGGTTTCACAAAAGTCCTATGATAGGATTTTAAATAATATAAAATCAGCCAGTTCCATTGTAGCTGTTGCTTCGATGAATAAAGCGGCAAAAGAAGATATTGCAGCATCCGAAACAAATGAAATTTGTGTTAGTGGTGGTGGAACTTGGAAAACTCGGGGCCATACATCATGTATTGGTGTCTGTAGCATTATTGGAGATATAACTGGTAAAGTTATTGATGTTGAAGTTTTATCATATTGCAAAGGCTGTGATCGGTGGAAAAGTCTTAAAATATGGAACAGCATATCAAGAATGGAAAAAAAGCCATGAACCATATCGTGTCAAAAATCATTCTGGTTCTTCGAATAAAATGGAAGTGGAGGGAATGAAGAGAATTTTTAAACGATCATTATTGGAACGAAATGCCAAATATGTGAAATATATTGGTGATGCTGACACTAAAACATTCCCAGAGCTGCAAAATACGGTGTCGTACAATTCAGAAAAAATTGAATGTGTTAGACATATACAAAAGCGAATGGGTGCCAGACTTCGTAGGCTGAAATTGGTGAATCGTGGGGAAAAAAACTATCAGACGGCAAAAGTATAAGTGGAAAAAATTGCATGACGGATAAATTAATAGATAAATTCACAACATACTACGGAAATGCTATACGCGAGAACTGCAGCTCCACAGATGATATGCGTAAATCCATTTGGGTCATTTATTGCCATTACCGCTCAACAGATGAAGAACCAATGCATTACTTCTGCCCAGTTGGTGCATCCTCATGGTGTAGTTACCAAAAGGCGAAATCCTCAGAAAATACATCATACAAACATAACAGTATTGTGCCAACCTCTGTTATGGATGCAGTAAAACCAATATTTGCAGAATTATCCTCACCTAAGTTATTGAAAAAATGCTTAGGGGGAAAAGACTCGGAACTCAAATGAGTCTTTCAACTCGACGGTATGGAAATACTGCCCGAAAACATCAGGATCTTCCAAGAGAATAGTTGATGTTGCAGTGAATGAGGCAGTAGTAATGTATAATGATGGAATGGCTGGTCGTTTGGATATTATGAAACATCTGGGTTATAAATTAGGGCATTTTTCTGTCACTTATGCCTTTCAGTCTGATAATGCTCGAATAAAAGAAGCCGAAATGAAGTCTAGGTCTTCAACATTAGATGCTCGTAGGGCTTTGAGAATGCGAAAAAAAGTCATGCATGAGCATTTTGTTGAAATGGAAGGTGTAACATATGAAGCGGGTGCATTTTAAGTATTAAATAATTGTATTTTCTTGTATAAAATTACATTGCATTGTTTAAATGTGATTTTCTCAGTTTCTATTTTACATACTTTACCGCAAGATTAAAAAAAAAGTTTTGATTGTAGAGTTCTATAATTTTATATGGGTATTGTGTACTTGTTTTTTATTCTGTGAACCTCACATTTGTTAATGGAATGAATAGATTTTATTTTATAACATGATAGATGGGAAAAAAATTACTTATTATAAATTTTATGATTTCTAAATTTTTTTAAATGGGGTAGAAATTTAAAATTTGAGGTTTACAGAATAGACTTTATTTAGCTTTAATTTGGTACATAAATGAAGATTCTACAGTACATCTTTCGAAAGTTATCTTGCAAGTAACAGAAGGTAAGTTTTTTTTTTAAATTTTTGTATGCATATTTTGTGTTCTTAAAAAAATTTTATCAACTTAAAAGCAAAAATTGATTAACTATTTTAAACTTTGAACTGTTTTGTATAAATTGTAAAAAAAACCCCATAAGAATATGGAAAAATCATTGATTTATGTTGAATCGAAAAAGTATGTCGAAATGTACAATTTTTGGTTTCGAAAGGTACTATGTCCCCTTTATGTTTGCGATACTAAAAAATATCCTATTTATTACAAAATAAAGAAAGAAATCCAATATTTGAAGCTCTGTTGAGATTTTTGTTAAGTGTACGAAAACTTTTGTTGCGTAATTTTTTTGTAGCTCTTTGATTATTAATTTTTAAAAATAATAGTAAATACTTTTTTAAAAAATTAATTATGTCAATCTATTAAGTTTCAGATATCAATAAAAAAATTACAATTCCGATGTTCTAATTTTTACTGGACAAAAACATTAAATTTTAATGGAAATTGCAAGTGTACGAACACTTTTGTGGTCCACTGTAGGTACATGGAAAAGCTATATTGCGAGGGTTAAGAATAGTAAGTGTAGTATAGGGGGGGCAGTTTATGATTTGACGAATTTTCTTCTGATTTGGTGATTTTTATCGAAATGCCATGGTGAGATATCGAATTCATTCTAAAATAAATAATTCCAAAAAAAAGTACCTTGGCGACCACTTTTAGTCGTCAAAAAAAAGGTCCCCTATACTACACTTGAACCGAACAAAGCAACTACATGAAAATCCAAACTTACGTGTTTCAAAGAAGAAATCGCTGCGATTTCCTCAGCAGAAAAAGAGGACATATTTCCTTTCTTGATGATCGAAATATAACACAATGTAATAACCTTACTTAAGATTTATGGAAGTTATCCAACAGGTATTCAAACAAAATGAACCGGCGACTAGCCCTTCAAAAGCGGTTTTTCTTTGATCATCTGCGCATGTTTCCACGCAAGTTTCTAACCTGAGCTTCTGCGCACGATACTTTTTTTAAATTACGCCCGCCCGCCAACCAACACTAACACACGCATCTGGCATCGCTACCAGCGATGATCAGAAAGCTAATGCACTCGCTAACAGTTTTAAATCCAACTACACAGAAAATAAAAGACCAGATAATTTCACAAACAACATTGACTCTGACGTCACTTCTACTCTTGAAAACTTCTTTGCTAACCCTCCTACTACCCCACTCGCTCCTACTAACACCGACGAGGTAATTAATTACATTAAAAAACTTAAAAATAACAAGGCCCCTGGCCTTGACAATGTTAACAATAAAATGATTAAAAATTTCACTTTCAAAACTATTTTTATTCTCACACAATTAATTAATAAAATTCTAAAACTTAGACACTTCCCACGTAACTGGAAAACTGCTATTGTATTTCCCATTCCCAAACCAGGCAAAAATAAAAAATCGCCAGATTCCTATCGTCCAATCTCACTTCTGTCTAGTCTCAGCAAAATTGCTGAACACATCACATTCTTCTTAGAATTAATCAGTTCATCATTAATGCTAACTTCCTTAATCCTAACCAATACGGCTTTACTAAACAATTATCTACCTACCATCCACTGCTCAGACTTACGGAACAAATCTCGGTTGGCTTCCAGAGAGGCAGATCCACTGGAGCTGTTTTTCTGGACATCCAAAAGGCTTTCGACCGGGTCTGGATCAGTGGACTCATTTACAAACTAATTACTCATAATTTTCCTGCTCCCCTCATTCACATTGTCAATTCCTACCTTGTTAATAGAACTTACAAAGTCAGAGTTAACAACACCTTCTCACTTCCACACCGCGTCAACATTGGAGTCACTCAGGGTTCCCTTCTGGGGCCCGTTCTATTTAACATATACTTAAATGACATTCCCTCACACCCACAAACAATGTTAAACCTGTACGCGGATGATACCACAATTCTTGCTACTTTCAAAAATCACAAAACAGTCACACTAGCCCTCAATAAACACCTGGCTCTGCTCGAAAACTACTTCAACCAATGGAAGATAAAAATAAATGTTGAAAAAACTGTCGCTGTTCTGTTCACCAAACGAATTAAACCCGTCAAACCACCAACACTGTACTCCACACCACTGCAATGGTCTCAGTCCACTAAATATCTTGGATTAATACTTGACAAGAATCTCACTTGGAAACACCACATATTACACGCGCGTGACAAATTCCGGCACACACTAAGATTGATTTACCCACTAATTTGCCGGAATTCCGAAATGGATATGTACAATAAAATGCTTCTTTACACTGCCGTTTTGCGACCAATAATTAGTTATGGCTGTCCTGTTTGGGGATATGCAGCAAAGACTAATATCAATATTCTAGATGTAGCTCAAAACTCAATTATTCGTTCCATCACTAAGGCCAATAGATATACTAGAAACTCTAATATTTACAAAGCTCTTAAATTACACCCATTTAAAAAATACATCCAAAACTTAGCAAAGAAATTCTTTGCTAACCTTCCTAATATTAATAACTCTAATTTGATGAACTTAGAAAACTACACCCCTCTGGACAACCATAAGAGACCTAGGAGAATTCTCTCTCCTAGACTCTTATAATCCACTTTAATTTCACTATCACCTCATTCATCTGTCGATGAATGAACCAGTTAATTTTACTTTTTTAATTCTTTTTACTTTATAATTTAAATCATTTGTATTTCAGGCACGCCTTCCCTTAATTCTTACTATCTGGTACAGCCAACCGAGAGGTAACTCACTCAGTTCCACCGACCAATCATAGTGCTTGCTTTCCTCATCGAGTTCACAGCAATCTACCTTGGTTTCCTCCTCAGTCTCCCACGTCATCCCCCCCCCCTCCTACGCCTTACCATACGTCATACGTTTCTCCCGCCAGCCAATCAGGTAGCTTCATGCTCCCCAACAAGGATTATTCCACTACCCCAGGCAACATTCACTACTCGTGCTATGGGACGGAGGAACGCTCCGCGTTCCATGTCCCAATAAATCAAACACAGTTCAAACTTCCTTTTGGACATAAGGCGTTTTGTAGTCCAATGTAAAGCAAGATCCCGCTCTAGCAGGCAGGACTGCAAGCATTTCTTATCTTAGTTTAAATTTCTATGTTTAATTAGATATATTTTATGTCTGTTTTAATTTTCTTATTTCCACCGTTTTCATAATTTTTTTCTTAATCCAATAGATATTTTGGGAAATCTTTTAAAACGGGGGCTGGGATTTTTCCGCCGCCAAATCCTTCTTTTCTAGCCAAAGGTGGATCGTCAAGGCGTATCCTTGGGAGGAAGCGGTTTGCAGTAATCATATGCGATTTGCTTCTGCTCACAGAAAAAAATTCCATGTAGTAATACACTGCATTTCTGATATTCACTTTAAAAAAAAGCCCATGTTCTCTGGAAATATTACCAGGGTAGTTTCAGCTTCTCGAATTCACTTTGAAAAAAAAATTGAATCAAAATCAGATTTAAAATGCTTTATGCATTTCTCAATGCAGTTCAATTTCTAAGTTGTTTTTTTTTTCAAAGCAAAGAATTATTATCATTTAAATACGAAAGTAAATTACATTAATTTTACAAATACAAGACATAAATGTCAAATTACACGTAGTTTTAATTTTTTTGACGTACAAAGGAAAGTATTTAACTAATCCAGAAATTTCATATATCTTTTTATTCTAAATATATTATTTGTTTTATCTCTAACATTCTCTTAATTTCTAAAGGAGATAATCACTCATGTTTTTCGAAATATTCAAATAATTTACTGAATTTTCCTCCATTATATTTATTCATAGCTGATTAATTATACTCAACAAAAAAATTATTTCATACTGAGTTTTTTTTCGATGTAATAGTTAAAAGATATAATTTGGAAGCGAATATATACTTGCAGTACGGTATTTTATTTCACATTTTTCATTACTTTTATCTTTTTTCATTTATAGTTTTTCGAAAAAATAGTAATTTACAAAAAATTGTTGACATCACATAAGTTAGCGAATAGTATAAGAAGATTCATTTTTGCTCCAGATAGTAAATGTGATGAAAATAAATCCAAAATTATCCATGTAAAAAAAATTTTAAATTCTTAACAATCGAAACATCACGACTCTTAGAAGAGCAGATTTATTCAGAGGGGTGACTGTAAAATAATATCTTATTTGCACTACTTGTCTGAAAAGGAAATCAATTCAATTAAGAGTGCATTGGGGACATAAATATATTTATCTTAAATTAACATATCAAAATTTTAGCACTTTTTATAAAACAAATTAAAACAAAACAAAAAACTCAAGACTTATGTTTTATGAAATTCCTTTATTCCTAATAATCCTACATGATTTATTATTATTATTATCATACCCCAACAAAAGAAAAACTTTATTAAAACTCTTGAATCCTTTAGAAAAACACTTTTATATACATCTGTGTATATAAGATTTTTTTTTTTTATGTGCAGTATAATATAAGATTAATATATTATATAAGATTTTATGTGTATATTTATTTTCTAAACAAGTTATAAGATGTAAACATCCGTTTCAATGAAAATGAGTGTGATTTCCATTTTGTACAATTTATATTTCAATATTTGAACCTTATACAACTACAATTATACCAAAAATTATAACTGACATAGTTT
>BMAU01004179.1:0-45223 GCA_019973935.1 Trichonephila clavipes | reverse complement strand
AATCTTCTTGCAACCGTATGTTTAATTTGGGGACGAAAAAGTATCCAAGAAATTTGGCGACTCTTTGGAGATCTTAATATCTTGATGATATCTCCATTTCTTTAAGGAATTTTATGAAAATGTTTAAAAATATTTCAACCCGTTCTTCTGCTAACTAAAATGTACTTTCAGAGTATAAGTAAATTCTCTAAATGGTTATAATAAAATGGAAAATGGTAAAATATGAGATTCAAAGCATTAGTAATGGTAAGGAGCAACTTCGGCTCTTGCAATGGTATATGATGATGAAAATACAGAATTGAGATTTCACAATGAAATGAATCCAGCAATTTATATTTTTCTTCGTGTTTTGATAATGGCTATTTTTTATTCCAATAAGTTTTTCAGATTTGCTTTATATGAAATAACAAAAATTTGATAATAATATTTCATGAATAATAATACAAGATTTTATAGCAGACTATGACAATTGTGTATCGTAAGATTATATGAAAACTGGGTTTCCTTTAAAAATATTTATATGTATTTGTGTGTTATGCGGCAGCATGTTATGTTTTTCTTTCAATTTCATACGAATTTATGTCAATACGCAAGATGTTTCAAACTTTATGAACATCCTTTTGCTTTATGTCTTAGAATTTAAAACTAAATATTCTAGAGCACAATTTTTACAAAACTTTTTGTTTCTAATGTATATATTCCAGGTGTAAAATAATTTATATTATTTTTTAAATTTTACAGGAAAACCAGAGATCATTATCAACACTTCTTTGGTACCTACTAATAATATAAGAGAGAGCCTTTCAGTTCTATAAAAATTTATTAATTGAATAAATTTAGCCTCTTTTAAAGTGACTCATTTACATATTTTTATATTTGAACTGACTTGTTTCTAAATTAAGGGACATGTTTTTTAATATATCTTAACTCTAATTATCTTTAATCCTTATCAGGATTTGTGCCCCAAAATGTTATAAAATATCATGACATATGTTTCTCTTCTAAAAAGTAATATCTTTGTTTTGTGTGTGTGACGCAGTTTAAAAAATGATGTATAGACTTTAGAATGAGCATGGAAAAATCATAATAGGGCAATAGCAAATCTAATTTTTTTTAAAAAAAAAATTATAACTTCGTTAACCTCAGGAATATAGAAATTCGAACTAAAGTTATTCGCTCGTCACTACTTTTTCAATGACGCATATTTCTTGCTCTCCTTAAAATAATTATACGGCTATAAATACTAAGTACTTTCTTCCATACATGACAGATAGTTCAAGCTCTGAGAATGATTGAAATGAAAACGAAGGCAACATATCTGAGAATCTTGAAACAATCTATGGATTAATACGGTTGTTAGTCTAACGGCTGTGTGTGTATCTAGTAATATCAAATAATGTAAAGTGTGTTTTTTTTTCCAGGTATAGAAGTTTAAGTTGGCATTACTTTCCAAGATGGCGACCGATTTAACAGCTGTCAAGTGATTTATTCTCAGTTTGGTTTGGCAATTCATCAAAACGATCATCAAGCAAGGCGTAGATTCGTCGAATGGGCCCAAAACGAGATTGCCGTTGTTCCCGATTTTCACAAGCGAATTTTGTTTAGCGATGAAGCGCACTTCTGGTTGAATGGCTACGTCAACAAACAAAACTGCCGCATTTGGAGTGAAACTAATCCACAAGTGTATGTCGAAACACCGTTACATCCAGAAAAACTGACTGTTTGGTGCGCTTTATGGGCTGGTGGAATCCTTCTTCAAAAACGATGAAGGCCACAAAGTTACAGTCAATGGTGATCGGTATAGAGCCATGATTACTAACTTTTTCATTCCTGAATTGAACAATCATGATGTCCAGGAGCTGTGGTTCCAACAAGACGGCGCAACATGTCACACAGCTCGTGCCACAATCGATTTATTGAAAGACACGTTTGGTGACCGCCTAATTTCACGTTTTGGACCTGTGAATTGGCCTCCAAGATCTTGTGATTTAACACCGCTAGACTATTTTCTGTGGGGCTATGTAAAGTCATTGGTCTATGCGGATAAGCCACAAACGCTTGACCATTTGGAAGACAACATTCGCCGTGTTATTGCCGATATACGGCCACAAATGTTGGAAAAAGTCATCGAAAATTGGACGTCCAGATTGGACTACATCCGAGCCAGCCGTGGCAGTCCTATGCCAGAAATCATATTTAAAATGTAATGCCATAAGATTATCTTTCGAATAAAAAAATTCATGTCAATCGAATAATACATCGTTGTTTTATTGCAATTTAAAGTTCTATACCTCTAAAAAAACACCCTTTATATATAGTATATATAATAAAAAAAAAATTTTCTAATTCAGTTTTGTCGAAAGGGATAGTAAGTGAGTGAATATTAACATCCCGCTATTCAGTTACTCGAGGGTTTTTGACGATGAACCTTGTAATTTTACACCATTGTCAAATGACGAGGATATTACCTGAGCTAGCACCCCTCTCCTAACTTCTGCTCCACACCAACAGGAGGACGTTAGAGCCTCAACATATTTGTGATACAACAAAACGTGTAGTGGTCTCCTCCACACGCCAGTTAATCAGCGGTACTAGTTAGTGGTTTGTGGAAATCAGGAGAGGGGTCGCTAGCTTAGGTGTCGCCCTCGTCAATTGGCTATGGTTCAATATCACGAGGTCCGTCACCAAAAGATCTCGTGTAGCTGAATTGTGCGACTTCAATATTCACTCACTCACTCAGCGGCACTAGGCTCAAACTCATGACTCGCTGGTCTCTAGTCCGTGACCTTGACCATTAGGCTACCACTCTCTCGAAAGGGATTTTATGGTGGGATAAGGCAATATTTTTTGCATTAGCCATCAAATCTGACCAATCAGCGTGTTGAAATAGGGATATCAAATCAGTAAGGAAGGCTCGAAAAGCTTCCTATGAGAGAAATGTATATCCTGATACCTCTGGAATCAAAAGAAAAGAACGTTTTTACCCTAGCCCGCGTGTTTTTTGTTTTACGTAACTCTTTCTTGTGACGAATCTTAAAAAATCCATATAGGTTGTCAAGAGGATTCTGAATCAATAACTTCGAGGTCAATTTTAAGGATTTTAATCCCTTTGGAAATAAAACGTTAAACATATACGTAAGTATAAAATAATATAGTTATAAGTTACTAGTTGTGAAAAAATAGAATGTTGCTTAATTGACATCGATTAATAGAGATATTTTCGAAGGAAATGAAATCCAATAATAAGGATTTAAAGGCGAGCATTTTGTTTTTGGACAGCCGTATTGAGATGATTAGCATTAGCTTATATATATATATATATATAATTTAACGCCATTTCCATCCATCCGATGGACCGACTCTGCCCTTCATCTTAGCAAAACGGGTAGCCAGACGTTGATAGATTCTTTTAAATATTACGAAACAAATTACTAAAAATTATTGAAGACCAATAATCGGGCTCCAAACTTACACACAAAGTTGAGAAAGTTTGGTTTTTGCACATTTTCTCTCACTCATATATACATATAAGTACCCACATTTCTTTATCTATGAATTTTGTTATTACTGTCGCATTTCAATAGTGAATAGAATTGCAATAATAATAATTATTATTATTTGTTGCATTAAATCCCTAGCCTCAATAAATATGAGCTGCTGATTGATGCCATGTTCGGTAGATTTTCCAAATGGAAATTTAAAAAAAAAGTATTTTAGAGATTTCAATGTATACACTTTGTTTTTTAACAGACAGTTAAGGGATAATGGTTGCAAATGAAAAGTCGCCATCTCAGTCATCCCGTAAAATCGCCATCTCAGTTACGTTAAATGAAGTAAATATAATTTTGCCAATATAAATATACTGAATTAAGTATTTTTTCTTAAACTTAATCGAAGGGATCTTGATTTTGTGGTTTTTAATCTCAAATTCCGTTTATTTGAGCTAAATTTTTGAACACATATTATAGTTTGCACGAATCTCAAAAAATGGAATTTTATATAATTTATAAGCAAGTTAAAATTCCTCATAGAACAAACTTGGACTCAGCTCGGGTGTATGATAATGATGATTGCACGAATAATTGGAAATACATTCACATGGAATAAAGATATGCTTTTAGAATACTCATAACAAATGTAATGATTATAAGCGAACATTTTTTTTCCTTCTCTCTCTCTGTTGCGTGCATATTCTCAAATTTAATTTTAAAAAAATTTAAAGATTCTTCCTTCCTTAAGCATTTAATTAACTTTTGTGATATTATATTTAGCTTTATTGATGTCTTACATAATGAAAAAAGAAACTTCTGTATTTCTTTCCCTTTTTAAGAGATGAGAGAAGAGAGAGGAGTTTCTGATAATTCATTTTTTTCTTCTTAAAATGCTGTAGAAGCACTAAAACATGATTCAGAATTTTAATAAGGGGTGGGAGGTTTCAGTAACAGTCATGAAAAAGAATGGTGAGCTCCGATTAACATTTTTTATCTTTGAATAACATTTTACTAAAATAACATTTTTAATTCCTTCCAAAATTAAGAACCATAGAAAATTTTTTTTATTTATGTACCTAAATGCAAGAACAATTCGTGTCAAAGTATCATAATTTTGAAACGAAACTTGCAAGCTTCGTGAAAACATTTTCATACCGTAAGAGCTCTATTCTAAAATTTCCGATTTACCGTAACATAAAATTGACTTTTATTAATTTTGCGTATAAAAATCATTTTAATACTTTTTAAATAACTCTTAGCATGCAATACAGTACTAAATGTGTTTTTGTCACTTTGGTTGTTAGCTTAAGGTATACGACTACGTTCGGAACCATGATTTTGCAAAAGCGTATAAATGGATAATATTTATGATATTTAGCGTTACTTAGATTAGAAAATGTATATAAAATTGTTTTAAGAATAGTATTACAATAAAAAGTTATTTAAGTATAATATTTTGACAAAAATGAACATAGAATGACCCATTTTCAAAATATTCTCCTTTTATGAAAAATGCTTCCATTATAATAATATTTTGACTGTATATAGCTCAGACCTCTGTGCAGAGGCTCAACTAGAACTTGAAGTATATAAATTAGAAGTGAGTTTATCCATGTGTGTGTGTGTGAGTGTGTCTTACGACAACACAGAGGGGAGAAATTTTAAGAAATAAACGCCGATAATTATTTCAATGGGATTTAACTCTGAAAATAATGTGAATTTTTCAAAAATCATAGTTGATTAATAATTAATTATAATAATATTAATAATAATATTAATTAATATTATATTATAATTAATTATAATAATAATTAATATTATTATAATAGAAGCATTTTTCACAAAAGGAGAACATTTTGAAAAAAGGTTATTCTAAGTTACTTTTTTGCCGAAATATTGTATTTAAATCATTTTTTTTGTCAAAATGTCCTTAAAACAATTTTATACATGTATTCTAATCTAAGTGACACTAAATATAAAAATTATCCATCTATGCGCTTTTTTTTAAATCCCGATTCCGAACATAGTCGGATACCTTAAGTATTTCTTTTTTCCATTCACAAGTGCTCCCGAATTACCAAATGCAAATAAGTAAATGTTACTGGAAATCATTTAGAGAAGTTTCTTACCATGGCGGCATTTTTACCAATGAATTGAACTCTTCTTGATTTAGATCCATATCTGATATATATTTTCACTGATTCTCAATAAACATTGTTAAGGGTAACGAATTCAATACAGAAGTAACTGTCATAGGGCAATCAAATGTTTAAGTGTGTAACTTCTTCAATAGGTAAAAGAAAAAGGGAAAAAATATTTTTAGTAGTATATAGACACATTTATTTAACAAAGGAGCATGAATCTAAAGAGCCGCAAGCGTATATTCACAACAGCCGTGGTTTGCGGACCTTGCCTTAGGGATTCTAAGCCAAAAATCGATGGAAACTCTTGATGCTTTCAGTCGGAAAAGGTAACGTACTTGAACGGCTAACATTGTCAATCAATGCCGCGATCTTTCCCCGCAGTAATCCTTTCGATTAGCGTCAAATCACGAATTAATGTACATCGTTTAAAAATAATGTAATCGATGAAATGTGTTTTTAGAGCTAGCTATTTTTTGAAATGTTCGAAAGATTTATCAGGAAACGTTTTATAAGAGATGAGCAAATAGTTTACTCTCCTATGCATAATTGTTAAAAATAATAACTTTAAATAAAAAGAGATTTTTTTTATATCATTTTCTTCTTTTAGAGTTCCTGAATAAATTAATGAAATTACGGATTTTCGTTCAATTAAATATTTTTTTTTTTTTTTTATTAACGTGTTTCGCGATATTTATTATTCAACTACATACGTTTTAATTTAGTTAACTGGGGACAAATTTTTCCAATTGAATCTTTTCTGAGGATCTATTGAGTTCTTTTAATTCATACATTAGATTTAAGTTTATTATTATCAATTTTAGCCCACTTTCTTATTTCAAATTATTTATTTATACAGATAGTTTAAGATTACATACAAAGTGATAGTTGTTATAGTTAACTTTCAAATGATGTTATAAATTACAAAAAAAGAAAACTGAATGAATTGCAAGCAGTCTAAACCGTGTGATCAGTACAAATCGATATAGATGAACTAAAATGAAAAACATAAATTTCATAACGTTGATTTAAAGTTTTTTTTATATTAGAAACGGAATATCTGCGTGCCAAAAAATAAGACTATTCTTCATTTTGAGGATGCAAAAATTTTATATTACAATATTACAAAACTTACATACAAGTTTAATTAAGGAACACATTCTGATTCTGATTGTTTAGAAAACTGGATAAATATAATTTCTAAGTTCTTTACTTTTACAAATAAATTTCATTATTTTATAAAATATATAAATATTAAAATTTCATAAACATTTATAAAAATAATAAATAACATAAGGTTTTTTACGTACTTTGATTGAAGTTTTTAATTATGAAATTACTGTGTTTAATATTATATATATATATATATATATATATATATATATATATTATCTTTTAAAATACACTTCCAAAGTATGTATTTCAAATAAAACAATAATTTTCAATAGGTTTACAAGCTTTTATTTTTAATTTTGCAGCTGATGCCTTCAACCAAATGAGCTGAAATTCCGTATACACGCTTAGTTTGGATGCCAATGCATGTTTCGACTATTTATTTTCTGATATTGCAATTAGTTAAGATATTAATTTAAAATGTAATTTGTTCGGGTGGAATCTCGCAACTCAATTTTGAAGCTGATGTTTTCACCCGATTGAGCTAAAATTTTGTTTACGTATGTTTAGTATATAATGCATGTTTCGACCATTTATATTTCGATATTGCAATTAGTTAAGATATTAATTGAAAATGTAATTTTTTTGTTCGCGTGTGGAATCTTGCGATTCAATTTTGAAGCTGATGTCTTCAACCGATTGAGCTAAAATTTTGTATACACGTTTAATTTGGATGACAGTGCATGTTTCGGCCATTTATATTCCAGTATCGCAATTAGTTAAAAAAATATGAATTAAAAACCTCTTACCCCTGTTAGCTTTTTATTCCGTCAAGCAGCTTATCGGATTGAGCTTAAAGGAGACTTTTTTTAAAAAACCATCTTATTCTTTCTACCAAACTGAGACAAAAATAATTACATAATTGGAAAGATCATTTATTTTGCCACGATACGGTATAATTCTTTTTAAAAAATGACATTTTCTATTATTTACGATTTTCTCTAAAATTAATGAAAATCGAAACGTTTTCATGAAATTGATTTCTAAATCGTTCCGTATAAATTTTTTTTTCGTGTTTTGAATCGATATTCTGCACTAAAAAAGCTCAGGCTTTTCTCTTTTAGAATCAGTCATTTAAAAAATAAAATTTCGAAAACTTTTCCTTTACGGTTTTTCAAAACTTACTCAAGTTTTTAATAAAACATTTAAAAACTTCGCCATTTTTAAAGATAATCGCACAAAACTTTGTTTTCGTTTGTAGAATAGTATTATCCAAATTATGGACAAAGATTGAAAAAATTGGTTTAAAATTACGGATTAAAATTTTTTTTGTGTGTGTTTTTGTTTTCAGTATAGTATTACAGTAAAAGCAAAAATAAATAAATAAAAAATAAAAAAGAGTTTAAATATTTTGATTAATTTTGCTTTGTCCAATGTCGTTTTGGTCTTACAGTGTTTAAAATTTTTGTTTATCCCTCCGCCCCATTATCATCTTGTAGATCCCTACAGTATTTATCATATTACGTGGCCTGTTGCACCCCTGAGCTAGCAAAAATTTTTGCAAATTGTTAAATAAAAAATGGTTGAAAAAAAACTTTTTAATTAGTATTTTGCTTTAAAAGCAAAGTTTTTTCTTACAGTTTTATCCCTTCGCCAAAAAAAAAAGACAATAACCTGATTACAATAAAATTGTCGCAAGATTTACCTTTTGCAAAATATTATTGAATGAGATTTAAATGATTTTAAATTTTTAAAATTTTCAAAAAAAGTCGTTTTGGTCTTAAAAAGTTTACCCTGAAAGCTTTTTATAAATAAAAAAACAATTGTTGTAAGACCCCTTTAATTATGTACGTGCTTAAAACAAAAAAATTTTTAGATTTTATTCTTTTTTATGCATTTAAAAAATAAAAAAACTTTTTTTAAAAAAAGTTTTTTACAAATTCATATTCAAATAGAAAAAAAACTTTGCTAAGATTACAAATTTTATAAATACCTTTTTATTTTTAAATAATGCTTGTCGCGAAAATGAATAAAAAATTGAGAAAATGTTCAAACTTTTTAATAATTTTTATTTTCTAAAAAATAAAATTTTTTTTTTTTTGCTAATAAAAACAAAACTTTATAATAAAAAAGTCATAAATTTAAATAAAAAAGTGATTCAATAACTTGATATTAATTTACCTAATTTTCAACCCGAAAATGGACATTTTCCCTGTTATGCAGAAAAATAAAGATTGTCGCGAAAGCCTGTGTAAAAAAGAAATTTTTAATGATTAAAAACAAAATTGTGAATGATTTTTTTTGGAATTAATTCAAATTTTCAAATTCCGTTGTTTTTATTTATAATTAAAGTCTCATTAAAGTTTTTAGAAATCTCGTGACAAGCTTTATATTATAAATTGTGTAATGACGTTATAAGTTGATTTTAAAAGTAATTTATTTTATCGTTTTTATAGCATTTAAATAAAAGCTTGTTTTTAAAAAAAAAGTTTTTTTACTTTTAATTTATTTTCATATTCAAATTGAAAATCAAAACTTTGCTAAGAGATTGAAATCAAATTATACTTCAATACTTTTTACGCATTTTCTTGCCCATGTTTGTATGTCAATGGAATCAGCTAAATTTTCTTCCTGGGTGAATGAATACATAAATTTTTATTTGTTGAGTTGTAGGTGAAAAAATCTGAAAATGTTCGATGAGTTTGAATACTTTCATATTACTTCAGCGGGAAAATTTTGAATCCCCATGTTCATATTTTACATACAGTAACTTTAAATGTGTTTACTTCAGGAAGTAAAGCAAGTCATTCGAGAGCGATACAAAAAATGTATTGTGCTACTGACAAGTAAAGCCTTTTAGAAAATATTTTCCATTGTACCCCTCATTCATTTCCATGTTCTCTTCCCTACTTCCTTTTTTCCCCTCTATTTATTTCCTTTCTTTCCCTACTTTTTTCTCCCCATCCCCATTTCGTTTTCCTCCTTTTGGTCTCAAATGAATAAAAAAAAAAAAATTACATTTAAAATGACGCATATGTTTTGAGCGAACTAGACTTTATTTAGCAATTGAATGAAAAAGCTTTTTACTCCCTTGTGTGTGATAAAAATTGTTTGGTCGGTTTATCGTTATGTGTCTATTGTTTTTTGAAAGAATTATAATAATCTGAAGCAATAAATTTTACAAAGATATTTCAACCTTGGTAATATCAAATCTTGTTCACTTTTTCTCATTAAAAATGGAATTAAAAATTATAAAAGTTTCTATAAGTGCTGAAATATATTTGGAGGTTCTTTAAGTGTTATGGATAATATTTTATTATTTTAGTAAGCAAAGAATAGGTAAAGGAAGTAATTTTTTGAGTGCGTGTACGTTGAAATGAATTATACAGTTATAAAAGTAAAGCTTAAGAAAAATAAATATAGAAAACATTACAACTATTAATATAAGTAAAAAATATTTTTTCGCTGCCATGATTTTTGTTTAAAAGTATTAATTTCATTGAACTAAGAAACTATTGTTGAATTGAAACATATTTGGTATTGTACAAAATAATTTAATCGTTATTATATATATATATATATGATATCGCTTAAACATCGAAAAAACTTGAAGAAAATCAAAGAATTATACTCTGTAATTGCTTTGATAAAACAAATGTTTAACTTGAACAAATTTATTTCCGTTGCTACTGAAATTTTATCCTTCGGCTTTTCTTCCAATTATAATTCTCTCTTACTCCCATCGTTGACAAAATGAGCTGATTATCCATGCCTTCATATCCATATTATTAAGAATTAAATTTGCTGTTGAGCACTCTTATAATTTAATTACAATGCATTATATCATCTCATATCAAATACATGTACTTATTTCCCCCTGATTTTAGAGGTACTCCTACCTTACGTGCTTGCTATGTTAATTATTTTTCTCATTTATGATTAAGCATTAGACACATCTAATTTGAATATTGTAATGTTTATATAAGGTCTAATTTAAAGTAATAAGAATCTTGTAAGGCGTTGGCCCGTGAGGATTGCCCTACTTCCACATTATCTTCGCGACCTAGAGATGTGGGAGTGAATGAAGAACCAGACGTTGCTATATATAATCATATCTCTTTATTAAGATTCTAACTTAAACAATATACAATTATAGTACTTACATTTAAACCAAGTGAATCTGTGGTGAGGAGACACACAATATGTATTACCAAATAAGCGCGACCCTGATCACTATATCTATCTTAACCACCTACTCTTAATCTCAGTAAATACACAGTTCCTAGTAGTAATTTGAACAATCCTACCTCTATATCCTGGGTTAGAAGTAACTCACTCGAATCCTAAATGACGTGGCGATTTATCTCGTGTGGAATGGTATCCACATTTAACTTGAACGTACTGGCCCGGATATATTAAATCTTGAACGCGTGTTTGCCTCTTACTTTAGCTTAATCACTTGAACACATGGACCTCGTATAATCACTTCCCGTAGCCACACTGCTTACGCTAAACTTCTGCTATTCAAAAGGTTGCTAATTTGAATATTCGCTCACGTTCTTCTTCTTGGGTTGGTTGGAAAGAATTGACATTCTGGCCCCAAACAAACCCAAAAAGACAATCTCACTGAATCACAAGGCAAATAATATTCATTAAGTACAAATATTTGTCATTTCATTAGGCTCAGATAGATAAGGATAAATACAAATAACTACAGGTGGCCATTTGGTACAGAGTAATTGGTGAGTGATTGGACCCTACCCCCTCAGTTAAGAAAAGGGTACGGGCGTATATTTTCACCTGCCTTGCAACAGTCTCTTTTCAACGCTTGTTTCTATACAAATTAGAGGACGATAGCATTGTAGGGGATTTCAAATGTTAACACACCAATATATATGTACGTGCGCAGATGCATATTAATGAGAATGTCATTTTTTAAATGTGAAACACATCTAAAACATTAAATGTGAAACACATTTAAAACACTATCGGCAGCATTCAATAATGAAATTACTGAAAATATGACTAAATTTAGATGGTTGGAAACGAAGGTGAGTTTGCGGTTTATATAACAGGCGCTTTTTTATTAGCATATTGTTTAAAATGGTAGAATAGTGGGCATTTCATTTTTTTCTTAACTGCTATCAGACTGGTTGTGTTTTGAATCTAATTTTCTTCTCGTGTTGTGAAAAAAAATATGTTCTTATTTTTAAAAGATATTCTTATTTCTCCAAATTTTTCATTTTAAACTAATTCTGTGCAGTTGTTAGCTAAACAATAAGAAAAATCTAGAAGTAATAATAAGAGTAACATAATCCTTTCATTTCTTTCTTTCGAAGATGTGTTCCAACATATTAGAAGAGCAAGACTTATTGCTTCTGTGAAAATTGTGTTCATTCTATGCAAGGGATTCTAGAACAAAATATTATTGCAATGAGTGAAGATGTACAATGGATGTGTATTTCTATAGTTACTGAAAATAATTTTTCATCCAGAATATATGTTGTATGACTTCACAGGATACTAGTTTAAGATTGTACTCGCAGTAAAAATGAATTATGTGTAAGAGAGATTGGGTATGTGTGTATATATAATCAGTTTTTTTATGCACATGCACAAAGATTATTTTTCTAAAAAACTTCACCAACTTATTCCATTTGTAAAGCAACTCATAATCTTGATTTTAAAATTTTACATCTCTGAGAGTTTTTGTTCTTTAAAAAACTTGTGAAAAGATTGCACTTTTGCAAATATTTTTTTAAAAAAATGATGTATATTAAATAAAAATTATCTCTATAAGGTATTTCTGAACAATCTTCCAAACATATTTATATAATTGTTTGATAAAAAAAGAAGGGGCTATCAATCTTGTACTTTAAAATTTTAAACAGCTTGATTTAAAAAAAATTGCTCTCAAATAGCATTTTCATTAGATCGAATTAAATATGCTTCTTAATTATTGTTTCAATAATTAATTCAGAAAAAGAAGAAGAATTGCTAAAAAAAAAAAAAAAAAAAAAAGATAATTCATAAAAATAAATGATCGAAAACGTCCTAATAATTTTTAATTTTAATCCCTTACTAATTTTCTGAATTAATATACAGCAATAATAAGCACATAATAAACGTAGAACACACTGGAAAATTTATTTATAGTAATTTAAAAGCGAAATAAAATGGGATTGTATTTTTGAAGTAAATTAATGATTAGTTGTATATTGCTTGAGATATGAATGCTATAGTTTAGAAATAGAGTTGCTTCTATACTATGTATTAAAATCCTTCGATAAAATGTATAGTATAATCCCCTTTGAGTTGAAGAGTACGATTTTTAAAATTACCAGTTTTTTTTTCTGAAAATCTGATACAATATTTCTCGAAACTATAAGTAATCTATTTGAATATCATTTCAGTGGAAGAGTAAAGTTAATTTAAAGAGATTGCTAAAAATTTGAATAAATGAGCCTAATTTTAAAATTAAACAATTATAAATCATTAAATTTTATGTACATGTTTAATAAATGTATTGTTTTAATTTTATTAATATTTTAATACTTATATATATATTTCATATATAAATCCTTTTTTTTTTATTAATCCTTTTATTTTTTTACACATTGTAGTGATTTGAAATTTAGATTTATTTTCACCTGATGTTTCTCTTACCATATACCTTGTTTGAAAGAAACTAACGAGCGGGATGTACGCGAGATTTCAAACGTAAAATCAAGCGAAGCAGGTCGGTAGAAACTTCGCACTTGAGCGGCATCCGTTATCTGAGACAGCCGTGTCACCATCCTCAGAGACATTAATCAATAATTGTGAATTCTGCACAAACCATGAGGAGGAAACGTAGAGAGCAACAGTTCCCCACTTCCTTTAATTCGCACTAAAGAACCATTTGCGTGTGTTCTACTCCAAAACTGTATATCATTCTATTTTTAATTACATGTCATTGTGGATCACAATCGTAATTTTTAATTTTAATGCTTGCTGTATTTTCTCCTCTATTTTTTTTATTTCAGCAAAAAAAAAAACATTTTGAAACGTACTAATTTTAGGAAGTGATTTCTCATCTCAAAATATGTTATGAATGTTGTTCAATACGCAAAATAAACTTTGTTAAATTTATTCACGTATGAAAACAAATACGAAATGACAAACTTTTATAAGATTTAATATTTTCATTTTATGAATTCTGCTTTCAAAGTAAAAGTTTTAAATCATATATGCCCAAATTAAAACTTCATAAACTGATAAATAATGAAAATTTCATTTTTAGAAAAAACATGGATTAAATTAAATAATAAATAGGGCAAGTTATTAATTATGGGGTTACATTAATAGTAAAAGTGTTCCAAATCTTACATTAAAAAATGAACAAAAGGAAAATCAATTCATATTAATCAATATTAATACATACTTATAAATATATATATATATATATATATATATATATAACTTGGAAAGTTAAAAATTTACCAAGCTTTGTATTTTTTTGCCCTCATTTATGAATTAAGTAGTTAGAAAATGAACTAATTCTTCTTTTAATATACGTGATTGCTTAAATGAAAGGTATTAATACGTCGCGTATTATTCAAGACGAAAAGTTGTCAAGACTAAATTTCACTAAAATTACTGGCTGAATACTAATCATTCTGATATATATATATTGCTTATTCTTGTCTTTTTGTTTTTCTTTTTAAATAATGTAATATACTTTTCTAATGAAGTATTTTTTCACATATTTAAATAGACAGCTTAGATAAGGAGAACAGAGAGAGAGGAGTTAGAAAAATAAAATTAACTTACCGATGGGATGGTAAATATCACTTTCAACAAGTGATCGCAGCTTCTCAAAGGAAATTCAATTTAATAATCAAACTCATGAATGCATAAGATACGCACTTGTTCAAAAACTATTCTTTTCAGTTACAAGCACTTTAAATACTATATTAAGTATAAGTAAGTACTATTAAGTATAAGTAACAATATTAAAATGAAATAATCGAAAACGAATAAACAGGAGATTTTTGTCATCTTACGGAGAAAAAAAATAAGTTTAATTAATATTAAATTACAATCGGTTCTTGGTACTTTTTAATTTTATGGAATGAGAAGAAAAGGTATCTAAATTGATATTGAAATGTTGCAAAAAAATAAAAATGGTTATTTTTATGTATTTTTTATCACAATAACTCTTTCCATCCATGTATTCAATTACCTATTTAGAAATGAGATGCGATTGGTCTTATTTAAGATTATTTTTAACTATAATATAAGCATACTATAATTTTCATATGAAAAAAAAAGATATAGTACTATGGTGACCAACAATTATAAATGGAAAAATACTGAATTATACAATACAGTAATCTTACATACAAGATATGGAAAAATTGGTAACATTGAGAATGAATTATGACCTCTAATTTTTCTCAGCGACACACTCCCAATTTGCTAAAAATGAGACATATAAAGTATTTATATAGAAATATATTTTCTAATGTAATGCTGAACATTAATATTTGTTTGAAGTAGAATAAGCAAAATCTTAAAATAATTGTCCTGTTTTGAGTCGGTGTTAGGGATGGCGATCTGAGATCGATTAATCAAAAAATCGATTTTTCGAGCCAAAGAAAATCGATATGTAGCACTGAATCGATATTTCATCCTAGAAAATCGACATTCAATTTTTTGTTTTTGGTAAAAATCATAAAGTAATTTACAATTATTTGTATGTACTATCTTTAAAACCCGTTATATTACGGTGTTGGCGGTTAAAGAATTATAATGTACTGGCAAGAACAAAAAAACTCTATTTATCATCACGTTCACTCAATAGCCATGATGTATAGGAGTATAGTTGGACCATCTGTTCCTTTTGAGCACCTTTTTTTCGATTGCCGCCAACATCGTAAGTGATGAGCGGAAACGCTTGGATCCCTTATACTTGACAGACTGCTATTTTTAAAAAGCTTAAATATTAAGCATTGGGAACTATAAGCTATATTATTTATTTTCTTAACTTTTTAATCTAACAAGTACATTTAGAAAATAAATATCTTCTTTTATACCTGATACTTTGATAAGGTAATAAAAATAGTTGTAATTGTCGGATTCCCTGAACTAAAAAATTCCCTGATTTTACTGATAAGAGAGACTGTTTATTATAGTATCTTTCTCTTGTTTTTCATAAAATGGATTTATATTTACATTGTAAATGCAGACTTGAAAGAAAAATCGATTTTTAGAAATCGATCTCTTAGACCCCGATTTTTTTGTGAATCAATTCATCGGGTTACAATTCGAATCGATTTAAAAATCGATCTTTTTCGGAAAGAATCGCCATCCCTAGTCGGTGTCTCTTTCACGCCCCCCCCCCTTCCCGTCATAATTATGCACTGCAATAAAAGCATTCAGTCTTTTGAAAAGCTGACATTATTTATATTTAATTTTTTATCTTCGCCTTATGTTAAATAATAAAATCTAAACCTTTAAAATAAATATTAACATAAATAAATATTTATACTTCACTGAGACTTAACTATTATATAGAGAACAGAACATTTTAATTTTTCTACTAATAATTAATTAAATTAAATACATTTTTTGTGTATTTCATTTAAATGCTAAATGGAATTTGAACCTCACACTCTTGAGAGAAATAAAGTGTTCTAAGAAAATCCTCTTTGAGTGTTCCCTCACGAAAAGCCCCGAAGACTATTTTAAAAAAATAAAGCTACTTCAGCATTATTGTAAAAATAACTATAAGAAAAGAATATGAGCGTATTTTGACATCCCTGCCATGGGATACCTTATATGTATTTTCTCTATTAACTCTCCTACAGATAGAAACATCAAAAAAACCAATTTTAAAAAATAAATTTGTTGAAAGGACTCGATATTTCCCCTACTTAGACCATCAAATTTGGAAAGCTTATGAATGCATGTATTTTTAAAGTTCGACATCTATTTCAAAAGACTTTTATTCAAATCTAATACTATTAAAACATTTTTAAGAATTTTCTAAGAAAAAACTTATTTTAAGAACTCATCCTATTCAAGCTTTAGATCTTATGCCTGTCTCTATTCCTTTTGGTAATAGAGACAGGCATGAATGAAACTTCATGTGCGCAGTAGCACACACAGGAATTTTTCAAAGGGGGGTGCCGGGGTTGAAAGTTCACCATTCTTGTATCATGCTCCTTTTGATTTTGTCGATTTTCGGGAACAAAACACAGTAAAAAACTAATTTTTGAATAAATAATTAGCATTAGTTAATAAAATTAATCATTAATAACAAATACTTAATTAAATTTTGTGTACTATATACTTGGAGTTATAATCAATCGGAAAAAATCAAGGGCTTTGGGGGGTCGGACCCACTCCCTTGTGTGCGCCACTGCGTGTGAGAATACAAAAAATAACAAAGATGTTATTGAAGAATTTGAGGGGTTTCACAAATAACCAAATAATTTAATACTTAAGATCAAAGTATACAGCTACAATGTCTTTCAAAACGAAGCAAATATTGTTGCAAGCATCAAATCCATTCAAATTTCATACTGAAGTCGTTATTTTGTGTTTATGAATGTGTTTTCAAAACTAATATGCTGCTATTAATTACGGTGAATATACTGCTGAAATTTTAAACATAAAGGCTTTGCGAATAAACTTTTAATGCTTCCGATGTCTTCCAAGTAAACGCTTAATTAAAATATATACGTACATATATATATTTCTAAGAAAGGTAAAACTTAAAAGGAGGGTTTCCTTTTATGACTGTATTATAATTCAATTAAATCATTCACATCAATAATTATCAAGGTAATGTCATAAAAGCATAAAAATTAGAAATCTGAAAGGGAACTGTATTTATATTGTAAAAATATTGCACTGTACAGAAAGAAAATACAATTTTAATAGTTATCCCAATCAATCTAACGTAAGATATTGAAAGACTATTGATAGTCGAAATTCTCTATCAAAGAAAGACGAACACTCGACAAGCAAAACTGAAAAAAACTGGAATCTCAAGACAACCAGATAGTGAAGGATAAATGAGAAATTAAAAATATAATAAGGTTTAAAATATAAAAAACGGATGCTACAGTATTATAAACATTATTGACTTAGGACAGCTTATGTATAAAATAATTTATATAAAAGTGGGGTTGAACATGTTTTGTGGCCAGACAACCTTCCCCCTTTATGCTAATAATACTTAACAAAAACCTATTGAAAATAATAGATAGAATATCTAAATTCATTACAAGATAAAAATAACTTACCTAAAAAATTGCATTTAAAAACGCTTAACTGGAAAACAATAATTAATATTGCCAGATTCTGGACCCAAATGATATTTCAAAGCATGGTAATTTCTGAATTGCAGGACAGCAAAATTATGAAAAGAATAGAAATAAAAAATTAAAAACAGAGTTTATATATATACTAACATTACTTTAAAGACAGTAGAATTATATATGAATTAAAAAAAACAATGATTATAGTTTTATCTAATATTTGAATAGGGAGATAACTATAAGTAGGAAAAAAATGATGAATTTATAATGATAAACTATTACTATTCTAAGAAATTTTAATCCATACTATATATATATATATATATATATATATATATATATATATATATATATATATATATACATTATGTATATATGTATATATATATACATATACATTATACACTGCTGGACAATTGCTAAGGACGGATCACAAATTGCTATGTAGCATAACATTAAGCGAGACATGAGGCCTAGTAGGATAAAATATAGTTGCCACACTGTCCAGACATTAGAATAAAGAATATTTATTGTTCTGGAAAGTACAAAAGCTGTGAAACATCTGAAAGAAAAAAAAATGTTCATTTGATCTGCGTACGGAGAAATGGAACAATGCATCTAAAAGTCAGCAGGCACCTTAAGGAGAGGTATCAGTATGGGATATGTCCACCGTGGAGTGTGATGCAACATTCCACACGTCGTACCATACTTTGCACAACATTATCCAGCAGCTGTTGAGGCAATTTATCCCATTCCTCTGTGAGTGCACGGATGAGGGTGTTCTTGTTTGTCGGAGGATAGTTTCGACCAGCAACTTGCCTCCCCAAAGCATCCCACAAATTTTCAATGGGGTTTAGATCTGGAGAACGCGCTGGCCATACGAGACGTTGAATACCCTCGCTGTCTAGACAATCCTGAACAGCGAGTGTTCGATGACATGTTGCGTTGTCGTCCATAAAAACAAATTTATCACCGACAGCACCACGGAAAAGACGAACATGAGGAAGTAGAACTTCATCAATGTATCGTTGGCCCATCATAGTCCCATTCGCAACCACATGTAGGCGCGTGTGGCCATTGATCATGATGCCGACCCACACCATGATACTGCATGTCGGATATCGGTCCTTTTCCTGGATATTTTCTGGACGATAAGCAGTACCACTCTCGCGCCAGATCAGTTGGAGTCTACAATCCGATGACAGACTGAACCTACTCTCATTTGAGAATAGTACGCATGCCCAGTCCTGTTCAGTCCAATTGTGATGCTCACAACACCATTGCATACGGGCAGTACGGTGCTGTCTGGTCAATGGGACACACACAACAGGTCTGCGTGCGTATAGTCCTCTCCCCTCAAACGTCTGGCAACAGTTTTTCGGGAGATCTGCTTTCCTGAGGCAGCAAGAAACTGATTTGCCACTTGCTGAGCTGTGGTGCGCCTGTTCCTTTTTGCTGATAGGACGATATATCTGTCTTCTGCAGGCGTCGTACTTCTAACACGACCTCCCCCGTGCCGTCTACTACACATTCCAGTAGTTTTAAATGACTTCCACAGCCGTGAAACAACGCTGTGAGCGATGTCGAACTCCCTGCCAACATCTGTTATTTTTCGCCCTTCTTCGATCTTTCCAATAATTTGGCCACCCATAAAATCATCTATGTGATGTCGGGAAGACATGCCAAAAATTTTAAGTTCGTCTATTAAATCTTTCCTGTAAAACTTTGACTTGAAACAACAACTGTCCACACGCGTCAAAACCTTTAAAGCTCTTATGAACGCTATCACGTGATGAACAGACGTGGAAAAAAATTTGCATACTCATACTTCTTCTTACTAATATCCCGCACTTATTCTAATTTTCCACATTTTGCTTCCTTTCATTTTGTGGTTGCTATGGATGATAGTGTTATCCGTCCTTAGCAATTGCCCAGCAGTGTAGTAAATGAACAGAGCGTCTTGAAGTGTTTACATTTCAGTGGCATCGCACCTCTAGATAAAAACCCAAGTAAGTGAAAATATCTCATTTTTGAGAAATTACGATAAACTTATTTTAGAAAACCTATGCGAGATGTTCCAATTCTAATATTACACTCATGAAGCTATCATTTTATATAAAGCTGATTTAACTAACTCATTTCTAGATTGTCTGTTTAAACCTGAAAAAAATACAATTTTCGAGTTACTCTAGTTTCATACCAGCGTTAAGCAACTTTTTTGTGCACCCAACTAAAGCAGCTTTTCGCGCCATTTCTCGCTGAAGGTTGAAGGTATCGTTACGCAGGTTTTAATTATGTGTTGGTATTTCGCTAAAGATTTTGAAAACGTCCTTAACTCAAGTTGCGTAATTTTTGATTTACCGGGGTTTTCAACTAGAGATGCGATATATAAACTTACCACCAAAAGTAATGTGAATTTTTTCTTTCACACATGATTTATTTTGTATGGTTTTCAACGTGCGTTTGGAAACGCACACACTCAGGCTTTTAGATAAAATTAAGGCTGTTTCCGGCAAAAGTACAATATCCTGAACTAAACGCGAAGCACATTTTCAGACAGAAACATGCCCCAATTTTCATGAAAATTTGCAACATTATAACTTATACATCTGTTAACAAGATAGTGTTTCTAAAACTTCAAAATATTCCTTGAATATTATTTTTTTTTTCATTTTAACACGCGAAAGGACAGCTCATTTAACATTACGGTATAGGAGAAAAAACGCGAAACATAATTTACGCCAGAAAAAATGGCTCGGCTCGGTCAAAAAAGTGAAAAATGTTAAAATATGTTGTTCTCTAAGGGATAGTGAAGCCTGAATATAATATTAATTTTTCATTTCTTTTATATATGAAAAAAATGTACCAAATTCTGGTCCTATTTTTAACATTAACCGAAGACAGCTTTAAGTAGAACTGAGATGTAGACAATTTGCAACAATGTACATTTAAGGCTTAATTTTCTCCTCGAGGTAATGGCGTTTAACTTGCGGTGTTCCTACTCCTGAAAGGAGTATTCCATCTCATCATAATTATTGAAAGGAATAGTAGTATTTAAAAATTACTTGATTCTATTAAAATTAAATATTTAAAAACTTGACAGGCAATTTAAAAGGGGCTTCAAAGTGACCCGTAAAATACAAGGTCAAACCAACTCTTTTGAGAAATAGAAATTTAAAATTTTATAAGAAAAATTGAGTGAATAAGCACTCGTCAGAGAGAGAGAAAACACTTTCATGCTGGAGTCAAGTGTTAGAAATTGAGCTGTGTTGGAGTTGAGTGTTTGTAAGCTGCTCTTTTTTCTGAGCATTTTGGGAGATAACGCTTGGTTAAGAAATCTAGAAAATTAAAAGCAGATTTTTATTTCACTCTATAAAATTAATTTTGAGGCAATCTAAAAATTAATTTTACTAACCATCGTTCGCACGCCGTAAATTACAAAAAATTAAAGAAATATATATATATATATATATATATATATATATATATATATATATATATATATATATATATATATATATATATATATATATATATATATATATATCTTCGAAAATGATGTTTGCTTCAAAAAGAGAGGCAAGGAAATTGGGGCAAAAGAAATGTCATGGCAGTGTCATAATATAACATTGAAGCGGAGGGTTAGTTAAGATCTCTCTCGATACTGCAAGAAATACTTTTTACTTTAATCTTAGTTCTATGTAATTATTTTAAAAATAATGTACAAGCAAAAAATTATATCAGTATAATTTCTAACTACTATTTCGATAATTCTTATATATTATGTACTCATTTTTTTATTTGGTATCTCTTATATATTATATATTATGAATAGTTTACATATTAAATGTAACCCATATTAAAAGTAACCCAAAGGTCTTTTTTAAGACTGAGGCAAAAATTCCAATACATCCAGCTACTAAGCCTCTTTTAGATTTTCCTTTCTCGTTTTATATATTACACAGGATGAAAAAATAAATTCTAAAAAAAATCGCAGTACAATTGTAAGGACAGAATCAAAGCAAGACTTTTTAGTCTATCATTATATGAAAAGTAATTAAAAGCCCCTTGATCGAATCCTTGAATAATCAATCTAAATTATTTATTTTTTTTATACTCCCAATTTTTAAAAGCTTTCAAGTATTCTAAATTCTCACGTCCTATGAGCGAGCTGAAATATCAACAATTAATACTCTTAATTAACGATTGAGAAAATTTAAAACAAAAATGTCTTTCTTTCAAAATTATTGGTTGACAAAGAAGATGTATCATGAAGACTGGATTATATAGCAGATTTGTTGAATTAGTCAGCCACTTCCAAAATAGCATTATCTCACTTGACTTCGAGATGTGAGGGACACGAAATACATCATTTTATTAAACTCATCATTTGTAGAGTTTATTTTTTTGTACATTATTATTGTACTTCGAAAAAACATGAGAGCTAACGGCAACAAACCTCGTAATTGGGAACTACAGGCAAGTCCCGACGAATATACCAGAACTGTCATCCCACTTCCAAATTTCCAGACCACACCAGCGCAAGCACTTTTAGCCTCAACAGATTTTAAAGTGCATCAGTCCCTCTATACGGCATCTTTCGAGAGAAGGAAAAAAATTAACCCCAAAAAATAAGTTAGGTCATTAATTCAGAGCCTCAATTAAACAAAATAAACTTTCACGAGTAGATATCTGATTAAAAGTGTTCGAAGTCAAGTAGATCTTGTTTGGAAAGTTCTATATTGAGTAGGACTGAAGATCTAAAATGGATAGATATGCATATAACCTAACTGAAAGTTAAATAACAAAATTTATTACATCTACAATATATATATATATTTATAATTTATAATCAGGTCAATAATTTTCAGGTCATTTTATATCCGAGTCCTCACTTATTCTTATTTTTCTAATCATTTTAAAACAAACTGCATTACTTGCAAAATTATTCATTATACTATTTGATTTAACATTAGATTGCCCAAGGAAGTCATTTTGATTGCTTTTTGATTTCAATTCGAAAAACAATTACGTTTGTAATAACACAACTTCTTAGACTTTTTAGAATACATTTTTTCCCAAATGAAGTCAATTTTTTTTCTTGTTAATATTTACTAATTATTTGTTATATGACTGTAAATAATATAAAAATATTAAAAATTAATTTTTTAAGCAATTTTTTTACACATTAGTTATTCTTTCACCATGCAGTCATTTTGCAGCTTTTGGGTAATATAGGTATATACTATATATATAAATTTCAGTCTTTGACGCTAAATCTACAAAACTATCTGAATTATAAACCAGTCAAATTATCAAGATAAGTAGTAAATTTTGCATAGGTTACTTTAAAATAATAGATATTTTAAAAAAAGTTATTTTTAAGTAATAAATATTTTAAGTAAATTACATATACTTTTAAGTAATAAGTAAAGTATTACGTTGTTTTTTCTTTTCTAATTTTTAAATTGGAACAGATAAAAATAGAAGTGTAACGTGTATTTTTCTTATGTCAGAATGTATTTTGTTTTGTTTCCTTTTAAGTAAATTTTTATAACTTTTTAAAATAATTTTTTACTCTCGACTTTTTGATATGCTCGTGCCCCCTCGTATTATCACGCCCCCTAAGGGAGCGCGCCCCACAGTTTGAGAAACACTGACTTAATAGAAATGAGAAAAGTATTTATCAAAGAATAACTCTTAAATAAAATTATCATGAAATTTCTTTTCTCTGTTTACGAAGAAATTCTATTTTTTTTCATAAGAAGTCCTTGGTGTTTCATATGTCAATGAATCACGTTCAACTTTTATTCGCAAATTTTATGGTTACGAGGGCAACTTTAGGTCCAAATACAATCAAGAATATAAAGGTAGGAAATCAAGGACGGATTAATTGATTCCATATACTCGTTTCCCTTTAAATAAACACAAGGGCTGCTAGTAACTGATCTCGTAATTTTAAACCTGAGTCAAGGGAATCACAGGAAGGCATTTGAAGCGGGACCCTATTCTCCAAACTTTCACACCATGCCTACGTGTGGAATTTGACGAATGCGCTTTCATCATTTGACTATGGGCAGCTAATAACATTGACATTTAAAGCTAACATACTATTCTCTGAACCTTCTAGCATATACTCGTTTTGAATCCTAAATTATAACCTCGAAAAAATAATCTTTACGCAACATGAAATGTATTGATGAATTATATTTTCTCTTAGAATCATTTTAACGCTGAATGATTGGATTACTGGCTGATTATTTATTAAAGACGCATTTTGTAGTAACACGAGAGCTATTAGCAACGGACCTCATAAATCTGAAAGTTGGTCAGGTGACGAGAGCGACACCTGAGCTAGTACCTGAACTCTTTGAATTGAACCATGGGATATTTTTTTTTATCAAATAATGAGTTTGTAAAACCAGTTTAATTACAACTAGCCTGAGATATCTCCTAATTGGCATTGTGACGCCTAAGAACAATAACTCAATAAGATTTTATGTGTAGTGGACTTGGCTGTTTTATAATTAAAATTTTTGAATGCGCAACTCGGCAGCTAAAAATGGACCTTAATATCTTAATACCATAATAATCTTAATATCTCAATACCACGGCTTACGGAAATAATATTTTTAAAAAAATTTTAATCAATTTCTACTTACTAGGTCAACAAAGAAAATTTTTATTTTAGTTATATTTTATTAAATAATTACAATTAATATAAATATGCATATATATATGACAAAATCATAATATTAAGTGGCAAAATAGAAATCAATTTTCCATGCAATTTTTCATTTTCCTTTCTATGTATGGTGTTGGACTATTACTTTTGTTTGTTAATATTTATTCATTAATTAACTTTAATTATTCAAATTAAACAGTACAAAAAAAATCACATTCTAAAAAATTAAGCCATCCCAGGTGGGATTCGAACCCGCCGACATTTGGATTAGAAGTCCAACGCACTGTAACGAACTCTAGACCCCTTCTAAAACTCTAGGTGGCAAAGCGGACTGATCCAAAGCCCTGCGCATGCGCGAGTGCCAAGCGAGAGGCAGTCGGCTTTTACCTCTCGAGGAGAGCAGTCGGATTCTGTGGGCTCCGCCCGTGAGCGCAGTGTGGATATCTAGAGACGGTGATTTTCCTCTCTACGAGAAAGCCCAAGATTTTGTGTGCTTCATCCGCGACCGTATAGAAATTTAGAAAGTGAGTAATTTCCTCTCGACAAGATAAACTGTATTTAGCTCCATCAGCGAGCGTGAGGAATGACCTCTCTGCAAATGTCAACAATCGGATCACTAATGATTTCTACTTAAAAAGTGTAAATACTGTACAAATTGTTTATGTCTGTGAACTGTCCTGTGTGTTTGGGAAATAAATCTACAAAAGACCAAATAAGTGTCATCACTAAAATGATTAGGACATTACAGCGCTATCCATTGCTCAACAGGGACACAATGAGTGATCTTCCTTTTTTATATGGGGTGTTGGACACTATTATTTTTGCTTGTTAATATTTATTCATTAATTAAACTTAATTAATAAATTAATATTTGAAGAAACTACATTAACATCAAGTGTCATCCACTACAAGTTTAAAAAAATGTATTCGAACTTGAGTGGATAAATAAAAAATATTTTATTAACGATTGAAAATTTGGTCAAGATATATATAATAATAAAGTTATAAAAAATCAGCTATATAATGATATTGAGCAATTTGTATTCAAAATAGCTATAAAATATAGTATGCCTATAGAGACATTCACAGAATTCAAATGTAATATTGCATAGCAGCTTAATAAATATAACTTTGGTACAGACAATAAAATATTTTTTAATGATATTAAAAATCAGATTAAAAAATTCCAAAATAAATTTATTACAGTTTATGTTGATAAAGAGCCAGAAAATTTTGCCTTCATATGTAAATACTATTATAATTTAATTATCAACAAATATTTTGATAATAATACAGCTTCTATTTAGTCATCAGTTTCTGATAGAGAAATAAATAATCGAATTTTGGCTTTTCATAAGCAAATAAGAATTCAAATTAATAATAATTTTAAATTTCCACATATATTTTTCTTACTCCCAAATTTCATAAAGACCCAGTCAAATTTAGGGCAGTTACAAATGGATATATCAGCAAAACAGGTAAAATTCTCCATGAGAGAGAGAGAGAGAGAGAGAGAAATATTACATGATACAATAAAGAATCTTAAATCTACAGCCATATACTTAAAAATAGTAAATCACACTTATTGAAGAAATGCAAGAGAGAGCTAAAAGATTTATTCAGTCTATAGTTTAGATTTTGAAGATCTATTTAACTCTATTAATATTGATGATATGGTGATTGATGATATAACTGAACCATCAAACACAAAAAATGACGCACCCACCTTTAAAATGGTCGTATAGAAAGAAAAAAATATCTAAAATCCGAAAGTTCAAATTAAGAACCTAATATATTCACAAATGAATTACCTCAAAACATCAACACACATTGCATAAATCATCAAAAACTCACCCAAGAGCATCCTATTAAAACTTCAAATTAAAGAATGGTATTCACAATTTCTGAACAATTTTTCATATTTCCTACAACAATCACCACACCTATATTGCTTACAACTCCCACTAATGCCATGTTAATCCAAACGATCCATATTCTCACATTAGAGTTTAAATATTTGATTTTAGATGCAAACCAGATAGCACGCAAAAAAGTTTTTTGATTGGTCATTATTAATTTTAAAATGTAGTCGTGTAAATGTTGGTCTATGTGTGTACCAAAATGTAACCTGAGTGTGGAATGCACGTATTCTTCACAGCTGGACCACTAACAATCTGACTTTGTGGACTTAATGTTCTGTGTGATTTGTGCATTTCCTAACGCCTATCGTAGAATCCTTCTCGAATGTATCACTTTTATTAGTTTAAAAAGATTTTTAAGAAATATATTTTTAATTTATGTACGTTGTCAAGAAGTTGATGGGATAATCACCCTGTTTGCATTAAATATAAATTTCTGGATTTTCTTGAACTTATCAATATTATGTGTTGTGTTCATACTCTTCTATATATATATATATATATATATATATATATATATATATATATATATATATATATATATATATGTTATGATTTTTGAAGACAGAATCAGATTAAAAAATAGAAAAAGGGACGATCTTTATTCAATCATTTCTACATCTGTTTTGACGCTAAGAGCAGGGAGTAAAAAAGCACGCCACGATTATCGGTTAAAATGGATAGCACTTGAAAAACATGTGGTAGGTATCGCGGATTTGAAGAGGGTATTTGAAAGTTAATGCTGCCATATGTTGACTATTAAATCTAAAGATCTGGAATTAGACAGGTTTATTGGCTAGGCCATATGTTCGGAAGAAATAAATGGGTGATTAGTTTGATACTTGAAGATGCGAACTGAGAAAGATGAGTAAAGTGCTAGATAGGGAATTTAATTTTTAATCTAATTTAACTATCCTTACATTTGCCACCCAATTTTAAAAGGGAGTCATGGTGTGGTTTTTCCTCTCTTTACAAACTTAATCAATTTTCAACAAAAACAAAACAATACATAACATCATTTGGAAACGTATATTACACATAGTAGAAATATTTAAGTAATACGAATACAAAAATTAAAATGTTCTAAAATAAACGAAACTATAACAACAAATACAGTAAATACACTTCCAACGTATCAATTGATAAAAATGAATTTCCATACATATAATTGAAGATTAGCTTGTTCAAATCTATTCGACATCTAGAATAAGAGCACGCGTTTCTTCCTATTCCTTCATAATAATAGATTCGTATTATAGCTAGTAGATATTGTTTTCAAAAAAATTTATATTGGAAAATAATATATCAAACAATAAGATAGTAAATATAAAAATATATGATATCATACAAATGTTAAAATAATAATTTTGTATAAAAATCTACTCTGGTGCCATCGTAGTAATACCTTATATTGTTACACACATTTTGCATACATGGAATACATTTTTTTAAAAAGATAATAAAATATAGACACTAATAAAATGAAATTATTAATAATATGAAAACGGTGTATAACACACAACTTCTCTGCACTATTCAACAAATTAAACATTATTTTATTTTATATGCGTTATAAAATATAAAAATATAAAAATTATAAGAATATAGGAATATAAGAATATAAGAGCTCTTTTTTATTAATTTTGAGTCGGAAAAGTTGAGTCACTTCAATAATCATTTTTAGTATTTATGAAAATTTTCTCAATAACTTAACAATATCGCATGCAATATTTTGAATCTTTCCGTAACCTTCTAAAAATTCGTTTCATAGACAAAATTTCTTGAGTTTCTCTTACATCACACATTCACTAATATAAACTGTATCACATTACTTAATTTTGAACACATCTCTCTGAGAAATCTGCATGATCAAATCACAAATGTTCAGGGATGCTAATAAGAAACAATGAGAGGTGTACATATCAAACTAAACAAGTTTGTCCTCTTAATGTTTCGAGACATATACAAAATTATAATGATTGTATTCTCCCTTATCCACTGTATAATATCCAAAATTAAACTTCAAGTTATTAAATTAATTTTAATTTTAGATAAGGAAAATTTTAAGAAATAGTGAATCCTGATATATGGCCGGTATATCAAAACACACAATTTCAAAATAAAATAAAAATTAACTGACATGCAATAAGATTACTGCTGAATAAAATAATTAACAAAACAATTAAATTCAGTGGAGAAAAAGAATACATGTGACTTTACTTTTGTTTCTCATAAAAATCAATATCATTAGTATTGGTACATTAGAATCATTTCTCTAAAAACTTAATTTATATCCTTCAGCTTTAAAACACCAATTTCTATCATAACTGTTAACTCATTCGACATCTTATGATAAAATTATGAGAAGTATATTAAAATTTCTCAATATTTTGTGTGAGAAAACCTATATACTTTGTTTTCTCAATTAAAATATAAAGAAAATATCTCATTTAACAGAACTATATAATAAAAATTAAATATCATATCATATATATTATTCTTTTTCGCCGAAAAGTCTTGTTAAGCAGAACTCAGGTACTTCTGTAACACGTAAGAGGTTTCGTTTATTTATTATCTTCTCATTATTATGGGTATTTTGTTGAATGTAATTCAACTGAAAATTTTCAGATGGATGAAAATGTCTTAAACGATCTGAATGAAACAATTCAATGTTAGTTTTATTAAGGGCATATGGTCTATCTATTTCAAATAATACATCAGAACATTTTTTTAAAACGGTATAAGGACCTGAATAAGGGGGACTTAATATCCTTGTATTGGGGCATTGAAATTCCTCATACATTACTAAGTCACCAACCTTGAAATCAGCTTCCTGAAATTTTTTATCATATCTAATCTTATTTATTTTATAATATTGTTCGGTTCTTTCTTTGGCTAATTTTCTTGCTTCTTCTAAGGGAGGATATATCTGATTTTCTTTTAGCGACATTTCGAAAGGTAAATTACCATACATTAAGTAGGTTGGAGGGAAACCTGTTATTGTATGTGGAGTTTATTATACTGATGGGTTACTTTTTCTAGATTTTTTGTCCATGGGACTTTATTTGAACTATTACTAATTTCACATTTTAAGCGGGTAATGATGGTTTGATTTACGCGTTGAACCTTTCCATTGGTTTGTGGTCTGTGAGAAGCAGTTAATGATTGAGTGTCATTATTATATTTTAATTAAAAAATGCTTAAATTTTGAAGAGGTGAACGCAGTATTTCTATCACTTAAAATTTTTTTCCGGTATATGATTCTGAAAGATTTGTCTTAAACAATTTATATAAGTATCTGTTGTTGCATTTTTTGATGGGAAAGTCCAAATGTACCTAGTTGCATGATCAATAATAATGTGCAAATATTTTTAACAGAGTTGTAATAATTTAAACCACCTACACTATCTATCGATAAAAGTTCAAAGGGTTTTTCACAAAGGGGAAGTGATTGCATCAGTCCGTATTTTTTCTGATGAGACTTCTTATTTATTTGACAAGTTTCACAGTGTTTCACATAATTTCGTATATCAGTAATAATGTTTATCCATTAATATTGTGGTGATATTAACCCTCTAAGTGGATACCTTCCTCCTGAAAAGTTATTCCGAAAGCGTTTTACTCTTATTTTGCTATTCCCTTCAAAAATGCAACAGACTTCATTTCTTTCCCCCTTTTAGAACTTGGGAGGTCGAACGGGGACAATTTTATGACCTAGTTCGGTTCCTTTGTCAAGTAAGAACCAAGAGATCAATCGTTTACAGCTAGCTGTTAAGTTGCCTTGGGCAATCTTGTATGAAAACCGTAGTTCTACTCTGTCGTTTTCCCCATATATTCAGTCACAGTAAAATTAAAACAAAATGCAGGGTAAAAAAAACATGAAATAAATGGCGTGTTAAAAGTTGAAAAATAGTTATATTTTCTTCAAACAAAATTTATTTTTCTGTCATTTTTTACAAATTAAGAAAAAAAAATTTGTATTGCGATTTGAACCAGAAAAAAGCATCCTGTATTCATTTTTGAATATGAGAGTAAGAAAACGCGCTCACTTTCCTGTTTTTAAAAAAAAAGTTATGAGGTAAAAAGAGTAAAGGCCCTATCTTTTTTTTAAACATTAAGACAATAAATGGTGCATATTTATGAAATAAAACAGATCTTTCTCTATTCAATTATATTTTTAATTTAGAATAACATAAAAAATGATTTCAATACTTTTAATTTATTTAAATTTAAATCATATAAATGATATTTTTATGTTAACTGAATATTTTTCGGAAAAAATCTAAATTTTCATTCCTAGTGCTCTCCTTTTCGAACTCCTTGTATTAAATAAAAATATCTTTTCTACATCGGCATTTGTGATGGACATAACACACATTCAGTCAATAATTTTTAATTTTAATGGGGGATATACTTCTTCAAATGCGCATGACAGTACTTCTAACCATTTTCTACTCAAGTTAAATTTCTTATCTTTCTGTTTCTTTTATTACAAGGAAAAATGTCACACATCGATAACTACATTTTCACACAATTCAGTCATTACAAATTCTATTGTGAGAAAAGTTCTCCCTAATTAATTTTGTCTTTCAAAACAGTACACTTAAAACAATTTTGTTCAGTGAAGTTAACCGACAGTTCCACAATGTATTCATACCAAATTTTAAAAACAAATTTAACACTTGGAAATGTATCCTGTATTAAATTTTTCAGTATACACAAATATTTCCTGCTGTAGGGAAGATATAGAATGAGAGACCTGGCAACAGGTCGAGAGATGTGGTGTGCGGTTATGAAAGAATGTTTTCGTACGTGTAGACTATTTTTTTCAAAATTTAAATATCACTGAAGCTGATCATATAACTGCAAATCAGCCTTATTTTAATGTGTGCTGGTATCAAAGTAAAACACTTTACAATATTAAACAACCTATGGGTTTATACTCAATATCAAACTATTCGCAAAATGGCTTACAACTTCTATTCAAATTGTAAAGAAACTGAAATATAAATATATCTTACTGCAGTCAAAAATATTCATAATATGTAAGTATCCTATTTCCCCACTTATTTCTGTACATTTTAAAAACTGTAGCTGAATGCAATTTTTTATATTTATAAACGAGGCATAACAGCTCACACAGTCGTAAAAATGTATTTATCATTTTTAAATATACTACTATAAAACGTATATGGATTGTAAGATCAGTTGTAAAATCCTAAAAGCTTTTAGAGGAGCTAAAAACATGTAATTTTGGATTGATCAAATTTTTAATATAATACACAAATATACATGTTATTAAGCAAATACATTTGAAAATCAAACTTCCTTCTGAAATAAACGTAATTGAAAGAAAAATGTTTAATTGCAAATGAGTGGAAATACATGTTTATCTAAGAGGTATCCCTAAAGTGAGGTAATCCTCAAACTTAAGACTCAAACTCAGTGGCACAACAATCCATGAGGGCCAGGAACTACTGTGCCCATCATAATACACGTGACCATTGGACGCTGAGGTGCATGAGCAGATGTTCCGATTTGGTGGTCTGTCTGAAGAGAGACCTTCAGTGTTTAAGACCCGAAGCAAGCTTGGTACTCATTTATCGACACAATGTAGCGGGGATGAAAGGCAGAGTCGACCTTGCGCAGCCCGTTAATAGAACCCCAGACCTGTGGTGTGGAAGCACGATACACTACCACTCGATCTTATTCGGTGAAAAATAAAATTTAATGTTAGAATCTTATATAAATCCCTAATGAATGAGGGAGTCCAAACTTTTTTTTTTTCATGTAAACTGTTTAGACGGAAATGGTTAATTATGAACATTTCACAAGTTGCATAAATTAAAATTAACCGTTATAGTTTACATAAATTTTTAAGGGTGCAAAAGGTGTATTTCGGCTGCACGAATAAATTTTAAAAGGAATACGGTTACGAAAAAGTAGTACAAATCTATCTAAAGTAGGGTTGTTTACCTTACATATTGTCAAATGCAACAATGTATTGGAAGCCAATTCCACAATTCGTTGTTATAAAAATGTATGGAAAATTACAAGATTTATTTTTGCATTTGTAATTTATATATATATAATTTTTCCTGTGAACTTTAAAAGCTAGAACGGCATCCATCAAAACCGCGGTTCTCTCTCTGTTTTTCCAGATCGCCCCTGACTAAGCCGGCTCTGCCAAAGTAAGTGAAAATGCCGGATTTTGTTTGTCAAGATCATTTTATAGCAGACTGCATTTTTCATGTATTTTAGATGGTCGTTTTATATTTTCTACATCAATATCTTAATGTCTGAATTTAAAATTACATAAAATTCTCTTGACATTCGCATCAATGACCATGATAATTTTTATTAGTATATGAATGTGTCATCAAACGATTACATGACTAATATTAACATATTATTTTAACCATTTAATTAATATTAAGTATAACATAAAACGCACACAAATTTTCTGAACTTTAAAATAAATATTTCGAAAACTACTTCAGATATACTCAAAATTTTTTATTCCTACGCTTTAGCTTCTCAGTTTTGCTTCTATGTAAGAATTTATTGTAATTGTATATTCATCAATTTTTTTAGTATATTTTTTGCTCTTAGCATGCAGTTTTCAACTGAATTGTATGAAATCTTCGAAATATATTAAAAGATACCAAAGAAGCTATATAATAAAATTTGAAATTTTTATTATACTCAAACAATTGCTAAAACTTATGGTAAATAATTTTTAACTGCGCGATGCATTTTTTTTCGAAATTTCAAATGGAATTTCTAACATAAAATTTTTAGCTTTATACGGTCGAGATTTCAAAAATATCCAGATTTTAATTACTTATTCAGTTAGCCTTTAAAAAAGATAAATGTTGAGGTATTTTGTATAAATAGATATTTTTGAACAATAATTCGAATGTTTTTCAATAGCTCGAATTTAAAATTGATTTTTATGTTTATTTATATGCATAAATGTCTACTGTAAATGTTTCCGTATATTTTTGATTACCATTTATTCAAACATTCAAGTTATAAAAAAAATGTGTGAAAATCTTCATTCATGTTGTCTTTGATGTAAACTGAAGTTCAAGCACTTAAAATTCAAATATAATTCGGTGTAATGTTAAACGTATTTTAACAATATATAACTAGGCACTGTACTTAAACTTCCCTGAACACTTGGGCTTTGAAATCTAAAAAAAAAAACTAATAAATCTTAATTATTTTTTTTTTTTTTCGTTATTATTTTTATCAAAGTGTAAGAAAATGTTTCAAATGATTTGATGAAGTTTAAATTTATTCATTTTTAGTGGTTGGAAAATTGAAAAGGTTTCAAATTTTAAAGAGTTTGGTGTTTTATTAATTTTTTCGGTATCTTATAATAAAATAATCATGTTTCAAAAACTGAAAGCTTTGATTAAAATAAGAAAAATGAAGCGAAAGAATATACTTTAAAAAAGATATAATTTGTCTAACTATATAAAATAGCAGATTGCACTGACACGCCCCAACTTGTTACAGTTTCAAATTAATATGAAACCAAAAGGGAATTGTAACATATTTTACTTATGCGTTGGGACTTTTCAAAACTTTTAAAATACGATGTAACAAATAAACACTTCCTGGGGTCTAAAGAAATTTCCCCTCGATTTTTTACGATTGCCCCAGGGTCAAACCACGGGGTTTCCTGCTAGCCATAAAACTTCCTATCAGTGTCCATCTGTGTTGCTTCCACCGTCCCCAATTATCTTTCAAGACGTTAAACCTTTAAAAGGGGGAAAGGATTTCAGAAAAGTGCGGCTAATCCGCTTTTGAAAACGTTACTTGAAGGCTGAAAAATCCGTGCAGTGCATTTTCGAAGCATCTTTACACTGACGGAATTTTCCGTGCTATCCGGTTAGAGGGTTAATATTCTCCGTTACGCGCCACTGAGCATTACAACAGAACTCATTTAAAAGTAGCTTTATAAATGTACACTCTTCTCTTAAGATATCTGACTACGTTCGGAACCGTGATATTAAAAAAAACACATAAATGGATAGTTTTCATGATATTTAGTGTCACTTAGATTAGAATACACGTATAAAATTGTTTTAAGGATATTTTAACAAAAAAATTATTTAAATACAATATTTTAACAAAAACCAACTTAGAATAATCTTTTTTCAAAATGTTCTCTTTTTATAAAAAAAAAGCTTCTAGAATAATATTTTTCACATATAGAGTAAAGACTTCTCCAGAGAGTATGAACTATTTTTTTTTGAAAAATTCACATTATTTTCAGAGTTACAAGCAATTGAAATAATTAAAGGCGTTTTTTTCTTAAAATTGCTCCCCTCTGTTGTCGTAAAATATGAATAAACCCACTTCTAAGTTATATATTTCAAAAATTCTAGTTGAGCCTCTGTACAGAGGTTTGAGCTATATACAGGCAAAATATTATTATTATAGAAGCATTTTTCATAAAAGGAGAATGTTTTGAAAATGGGTCATTCTATGTTCATTTTTTGTCAAAATATTGTACCTAAATAATTTTTTACTGTAATAATATTCTTAAAACAATTTTATATACATTTTCTCATCTAAGTGACACTAAATATCTCACATATTATCCATTTATATACGCTTTTGCAAAATCACGGATACAGCTTTTCTTTTACTTTTGAATATAATTTAAAATCATATTCACAAAATAGCGTCGTAATATATATTTTGCAATATTCTTCAAACCTAATTTATTTCGGATATGCGTACATGTTTAAGGTAAAAGGAAATGCAATCTGCTAAACTTGTATTGTTTTTATTGACCTATAGAATCAATTTAATTTTACATTTGCGTAATTTTTATAATAGAAATTAAACGTATTTGATTTCAAGAATTCTCAGTAATAATTACAGTTTTAAATGTGTGACGTCTCACGCGTCTTTTCTTTAACAAGTCCTTTGGGTTCTTTGGGCCAGAATTAATGGCAACTCTTTTCCAACCAAATCCAAGAAACGAGATGTGAAGAAGAGATGCAAATAAACGGACTTTAAATATAGGATCTTAGAGTAAGCGGGATGGCAATGTAAAGGAATGTTAGACAATTGATGTGCGTTGTGGCAGTTGATGATTATTGCAGTTCGTGGTTCAAGATTTAAGTTCTACATGTCGTGGATAAACATATTGGTGTTCGACTAGAAGTTAACCGTCAAGCTGCATACCATTGCAGATAAAGACAAGTAGCATTACGGAATAATATAAGGTAGGATTGATTACACTTTATTAGAATTGAGGATTAGGCGGTTCGCTTATTGAGATTGGTCTGAATTAGATTTGATCATATTATAAATATATATATATTGAGTGTTGCGTATTGAGTCATCGTAGATTCTCTTATATTAATTATTATAATTATATTTGTTAAAGGTTTAAGTTGAATATCTTAATAAAGTCATATTAAGATAATGCTTGATCTGAGTTATTTCGCTAACCCTACACCTGTAGCTCACGCTGATACTTCGAGGGATGTACTTCCAAGGGGAGGTACATCACAAATGGATCATTTTCCTCATAATATGAGGCAACTGTTAATTTGCATTGTTTTTAAATATTCCATTGGAAAATATGCTCTTTTTCATTAGCATTATTTTTTAAGGAAAAAAAGTGTATTTTATACTAAAAATCCAGTGTATTCAAAAGTTTATTATGAATTATTCTCCAGAACAATGATTTCTAATGTTCATTTACTAAAAAGTTGTATGAGTTGATCCATAAAAGCAATACGTTTGGTAATTGCTTTTTATTATTATTATTTTTTCATCTAGACAATAGAAAGAATATCTTTTATTAAATATGCATTGTTCTGATATATCCTATTAAAATTATTTTTGCTTTTGCATCAATTTTCACGGTAATGAAAAATAAATTTATTAAACAAGATTTTTGCTTTCTTCTCAGAGTAAAACGATGTTCACTGTATCCCGTTGTTGTTGTTGTCGAGTGTTTCATTCTGGGATACATATGAAAGACGAGAGATAGATGAACAGAAACATACAGCACAATCATAGAAGAACATAGATTTTACTATACAAACGATTATACCAGCATAAAACAGAAAAAGTGCGCTGTTTTCCATTTGAGACGGGAATCCATTTCAGGCGAAAGTTCGACATCTTTTCCCGAGATACATCCATGCCTTATTCGGGATTCGAACCCGAGCCCACTCGATTATCGTAAACACCATACTGGGTAGGGCGGCACTGTATCCCGTGCAATTCGTTTTAGCCAATCATTCGTCAGACATTTGATTCAACTTTTTAATGCTATGTCATTACGTTAAACCAGTGGTCTTCAAATTGCGTTCCACGGAACACTGGGGTTCTACTAGGCATACCCAGGTGTTCCACGAGTCACAATAAAAAATCGAAAAGAAACTTATAAATATGTATTCAAAATTATTGTTTCATTGAAGTTTGTATAATTACAAGTATTTAAAACTCATCTTACTTATTAAAACTGAAAATTTTATTTATATATAATAAACTTTATTTTTCAACATTTCTTAAGATTTTGCTATAATATAATAAATGAATATTAGAATGTTTTATCTTTATATACATGCTTCCTATATACTAGGTTGTGAATATTCTGTTTACTATCTTGGGTCCCAAGAGATAATTTTATACTCGTTAATTAACACAGCGTCTTGCATAACTAAATAATTTTCTAATGGAAAATGCACCCTTTTGCAATCGTGAAAGAAAAAAAACCCGCCTATAATGAAGGAGAGGAAACAAATTATCAATAAATTCGATGTTAAAATCTAAATTTAAGCAAGAACCGCTCCTAAACTTTATGTTGGAAATTCATGAAAAATACACAGTATTTCTCACACAGTTATCAACATTTGAATGCCATTCAGAACATTGTATTTAAGTGAAATATATTTGTCAACATGAGTGAATAAAAAAACAAAGTATAAAAACAAATTAAACACAGAATATGAAATGCGACTGCAAATAATTTCAATAGACATAGACTTCGACAATTTGTGAGAAAAAAATAATGCACGGGTAGGTGACACTTGGATCACAAACTAATATTATTAATGATTAAATTATATTAAAAATTAGATTAGAATTAATAATAAATCCAATATTTCTTTTAATTGCCTTTACATAAAGAACCTATAACATGTTGATCTATTTTAAACATTATTTTGAGATATAGTCTTATAAGTAAATGTGTGAAAAATGGGGTTCCACGAAAACACTTTCTAGTTCTAGGGGTTCCACGGAAACACCTTCGAGTTCTAGGGGTTCCGTGAGTTGAAAAAGTTTGAAGACCATTTCGTTAAACTTATAAAGCGATATTCTTTCATAAATGGATTCTTCATCATTAAATATCTTTCTGCCCATTGAGGAAGAATAATATTTGTATGTTATATAATGAAAGTAAAAAAAGTATAAAAAATGACGACTAAGAGAAATTCCGGATGACTTTATATAGCCACGGTAGCCAAGTGGTTATGGTCACGAACTTGTGTCCAGAGAGTCGAGGGTTCGAGTCCTAGTGCTATTGAAGAGAGACCCACCATGTAGAGGTGCTGATGTACGTTGAATCAGCCATGGCTCCATGTCTTCTCGTTGGTGTGGTGCGGTAGCAAGGACAGGAGGGCAGCTCAGGTGTCGTCCACGTCACTTGACCATGGTTCAAAATTACGTGGTCCGTCTCCAAAAAAACCCTCGTATAGCTGAACAGTGCGACGTTAATATTTACTCACTCCGAGAGCTTTTTATCAGTTTCTTTGGTTTTCTTAGCATTTCTTAACATGGAAGTGTGTTAGAAACTTAAGCAAACGTAGAAAATGAAGAACATTTTTTAGTTATTGGATAAGTTTTAAAAAAAAAAACAAACAGCAATTTTTTTTATGAAATCACAAAAGCAAATGAGATAGTATTTAAATTTTATAGACTTTTTCTCCTTTTAATGCATGTGAATTCATTGTCATTGACATTTCTACCTACTATTTTAAAACTTCATCGCTCGCTTGCTCCTACAATGATTTCTTCATTAATTTTCAAGAAACTTTTTACTATGATCTGTAAAACTAAATGTTATTTTTCGAAATGAAAGTAGATTGGAGCAGAAGTGTTTTAACGAAATGAAATGGGATTTATTTTAAAAAAAGAATACAGTGCACTATTTTTTAATCTAGATGCATAATTTTTAGTTGTTGTATAGTTTTTATTATTTAATTTGGGTAGAGATGAAAGAAAATCGTGAAGGTATTTGATGACTTTTGATATATTCCTATTTTTTCTTCACTTTTGTACTTTTATACGATTTTGTGTGTTCTTTCGTTTTTTCCGCATAATATGTTAACATTGTTCGTATTTTCTTTTTTGTTCTTCGGTTTTGACGATTGTAGTAATTTATAATAATATATAATTAATATATAATTTATAATAATGTTAACGAGTTAATGAATTGAACTCATTTTTATTTAGAAAATTAGATATTTAATTTGTTTAAAATTTTATTAAATAAATTTATTATGTGACTATATGCAAAAGGAAATATATATATTCACTATAACAATAATTATCCATAAATAACCTTTACAATGGAATTGATGTATTTTGCCTTATTAGTTTGATATTCCAGGAAACAAGGATTGCACCTCGACGTTTTCCCAGAAATTCTCTATTTTCGTTTCAAACTTGTAGAATCCCTACACTGAATCAGAGGCTGAATAAAAGAGAAGCTCTTTTTATGGCAACTGGAGAGGATAATCCAGAACAACAAGTAGTAACCATGGCGACCAATACGCAATCAGCTGTATCGATCGCTGACACGTGTAGCTATAAATTCAAGTACATAAGTTTCTCGGAATCACCTAAAAATTGATTTCGAGAGATTTCTAGGAAAGAGGAGAGATGCTATTAGTATAACCATAGATCGAATTTTTAATCGATAAATCATTGGCGCCGTTTTATTTGCTTGGCGAAATTCGTATGTGGCATTATTTTAAAATGAGTGATTTATTCAATTTCTTTCGCATATATTTTTCGAGTTTTCATGTTATTTTGTCTCTAAGATTTTTTAGAATGTTTCATCTATACATTAGAGATTCTTAAGAATTTTTTCAAGTTTTCTTTAATTTTGAACAGAATAGTCCATGGTAATTCAACCAATTAATAATATGCTTCTACCAACCGATCTCGTCAGGGTCAAGAATGATTATTTGTACTTAAACTGTACAACAAAAATCTCAGCTATAGAGGCATATCAAAAGTAAATCTGTACAAGAGAAAATAAATAATCAACAATACGGAAGTGAGAAAATAAACGCAAGTTGAAACTAAATTGCTTCGTGATCTAATGATTAAATACCTTAATCCAAACAGACTCAGTGTTTATAAAATTAAATCCACGTCAGATACCATAAGATAAAATACAATTTTGTATCCTGTTAAGTTCATGAACTTAACTCACTATCTATTCTTACAATTGCGTATGAGAAGTATGTTGTATATTAAATCTAGAAAATCGATTTATATTGCTTAATCTTTATTTTTGTACAATTCAATTTCAACTCGAGAAATAAACATAAACCTTGCAGAAGAAATAGATTCCATGGAATAAGATAAAATCACACAAAATGAAGCAGTAAAATAAGAACGAAGCTCATACTCATTCAGCCTAAAGCGTAATTATTCATTATATATCATACCAGCATGAATATTATTTTAAATAACTTTTTAACAAATATTTTGGTTAATTTTATGAGGATGGCATACACTATAAATCAGTGGCGTAACGGAGAACATTTGGGCCCCCTGCAAAGTCAGGTTTTGGCCCCAAGTTATATTTTACAAAGGGTAAATACTTGGTGGCAGTCAGGCTTTTGTCCCCCCAGAACCCTGCCCCCCAATGCGGGGGTGTACGTTACGCAATTAAATGTTGCCTTAGCTAGCACATTCGCCAGAGCCGTCACCCATTGAAAGCATCTGGCTATGGGTTGCTGAGACGGCCGCTTCCAGCCTCTACGATTCATAAAGGGAGGCATAGACTTGAAGCAGCACAAAACGACATCCATATCTAAGTCCAGTTGTCTCCATTCCTATCCAAATTAGAGCCATTTTAATTTCCAGAAGCTGCAGCCACATATATGTACAAACTTCTGATCTTGTATTTTCCCAAATTACCTACAAATTTAATAATGTTTATTTGCTACTATGCTGTATTCGTTCAGTGAGTAACATTTTGTTGTTTGCCTCCATTCCTGAAGTTGCAATTTTAATGGCCAGCAGTGCATTGAGCATTTTTGAGCTAATTTATTTTAATTTTAGTATTTATCATTGTTCATGACATATTGGAATCCTTTCCTTTTAATTTGAAAGCATAATAATAAATTATGTCACATCATGTGTAAGTTTTCTAGATCAGCTAATAAAAATCATGCTGACATTCACATCGATATTTCAAAAATACCAAGTAAATTACAGCACTAAAGTAATTGTGTGTGTAAATCAATTAAATTTCTTTACTTTGTTATTACCATTTTGAATAACGTTCGTTCAAAAAATAAACAATATTCAAATATGACATAAGTGATTTATATATACTTCACAACTCTTTTTATATTTCTAAAAATATATCGTGTTGCTGCTAATAAATTAGATAATTATACACTGATGTGGAAAAAATTCCAACACCAAGAAAAGATTATTGTAGAGTAATGAAATTTGGACAATGCAATTGTCTAGTGTTAACAAGTTTAATTGATTAAAAAAATTTCAAAATCACACACACACACAGGTTAATTTAAGCTCAAGAAAATACATTTTAAATGTGAAATGTTGTTACATTAATAGCCGGTATAACCTCCAGAATTTTGAATGCAAGCCTCCAAGCGTGCATGCATTGTGTCATACAGGTGCCAAATGTCACTTTGTAGTATGGAATTCCTTGTTTGTTGTACTTATTGTGTCAGTACTCGAACGGTCAGTGCTGGCTGTGGATGATGCTGAAGTTATCATTCAATTAAATCCCATATGCGCTCAATTGGAGACAAATCTGGTGATCTTGCAGGCCAAGATAAGATGTCAACACTCTTTAGAGCGCGTTGAGTTGCAGCATTGGTGTGAAGACGAACGTTATCCTGTTGGAAAACTCCCCCTTGAGTGCTGCTCATGAATGGCAGTACTATAGATTGAATTATGAGATTGACGTACAAATTTATAGTCAGTGTGCTGGGGATAACCACGAAAGTGCTCCTGTTGTCATAGGAAATTGTTCCCTAGACTATGACTCCAGGTGTAGGTCCAGTTTGTCTTGGCCGCAGACAGTTTGGTTGCAGGCGTTTCCCTGGCCTCCTTCTTACCAGCACAAGGCCATCCCTGGCACCCAGGTAGAACCCACTTTCATCAGAAAATACAACAAATATCCACCCCGTCCTCCAATGAGCTCTGGCCTGACATCACTGGCGTCGCCAACGGCAATGGCTTGGAGTCAGTGGAATACACGCTACAGGGTGCCTGGTTCGGAGTTGTCCTTGAAGTAACCGATTTCTAACAGTTCATTGTGTCACTGTGGTACCAACTGCCGCTCGAATTTCTGCCGCAGACGCAGTACAATGCTCCCCAGCCGAATACGACAGTCTTCCCTCTCAGTAGTGCCCTGTGGCCACCCGAAACCCAATTTTCTTGAGGCAGTACCATCCCTTGATCACTGCTCCCAACAATCACGTACAGTTGATACATTCCGACCAAGTTTTTCTGCAGTATCGCGGGAAGAAGGTTCACCTTCTCGTAGCCGTATAACAGGACCTCGTTTGAACTTAGTGAGCTGTTGATGATGGCTTCTTCGTCTTCTTAAAGGCAATTTTGGCTAACATCAACTCAGTGCACCAAATTTACCTGACAAATAACGTTCGTGAACTTTAAAATACACATTTAAAGCAACGCTGATCTGTAAAATCTGAGTGGTGCTACTAGCGCCGTACTAAAGCGCGAAATTTGAATCGAAGTCATTTTTCAGATGTATAAACACGTCTAACAAATTTCATTTATCTTATCACAAGCCTTTCTTGGTGTTGGGATTTTTTTTCCATTAGTGTATATGAACCATACATTTGAATTGTGGAAGATCCTGTAAAAGTTAAAAAAAAGAAATTTTTCGGATATATGTAGAAATAATTTTTTTTTATTTTGTAATAAACTATAATAAAATGAAAGGTTGAATTTCTCTGAAAAGCAGAACTTTCGAAAGCAAGCATTATTTTAAAAAAGGAAATGTCTTAAGTTTAAAGAATATAGTTACTAGAGTATTATATTGTGTACTTGTGATTATCAAGATATGTATGTAGAGTAAAACAACACCTGAGATTTTTTAACCATTTAAAATATAATATCTATTATTTATATTAAAATATTAATTTGGATGTTTGCAATAATTTTCATAGGTAGCATTTCTGTCTAAGTATCAAATCGGATATATTTTGATACAGTTGAAGCTTGCTATCTCACGAGGTTAACTCTCAGAACTAACTTGAGATTGTTTTCTCAAATGTTTTATAGGAAGATTAACCACCATTTTCCCGGCAGTAGAAACGTGATTTGTAGACGAATGTTAATACATATGAAGGTGGAACTTATTTATGTGTGTGTGTGTTATTTTTTATTCTTCATTTTATTGAACTCTACATTGGTCCCCTTCAAAGTATTTTCCATGTCCCGACGCTTTTGCCTCTGCTCGAAACAGTTCTGGAACTCTTGTGACTCAAAGCCGTTAGCGTATTTTCTTTGACTTCATCCACGTCACTGAATCATTTTCCTCTCAGACTTCTCTTCATGTTGGGAAACAAAAAATGTCTGACAGAGCCAGATCGGGCGAGTTGGGTGGATGAGGCACAAGCATCATGTTGTTTGTCGAAAACTATCGGACCCTCAAAGTTGTGGTGAGCTGGATCATTGTCGTGAACTTGCTCCAAGAAACATTCATTTCCTCAGAAACTTATTCAATGGTCTTTCGAAGATTTTCGTCATTTATAACTTTGATTTTGGCGATGTTTTCGTCATTTCTTTCTGTCTAAGGACACCCTGGACGTGGCAAGTCTTCTGTTGACATTTTCCAGACTTGAAACGGGAAGGCAACTCTTAGACCTGGGATTTTTCCAAAGCATCATCATTAAAGGCTTGCCGAAGGATCCCTTTGGTCTTGGCTGCAGTTTTCCCAAACAGAAACCAAAATTTCACACACACTTTTTGTTCTTTTGAGGCCAGCCTTCCCACTAATCACCAAAGTGTTGAAACAGAAATGTACACAAGAGAGCACCACAAGCAATCTCTTAACTCAGACTGACGCCAGCTCATTAAAGGTCGCAGGACACCCCCAACTAACCCCACTTAACAGCGTAATTTCTAATTACAAAGCATGCGCTCGCAACAATTCGATTCCAGTTATTTTGGGGTCCCCCTCTCCTCATATATCGAGAAGGTAGCTTATATTTAACTGCCAGTGTGAGGTAATATTTATTCTAGCGGCTAGTTAGTGATTCATTGCCTAGACAGGCATTATGCAAATAGTTAGCTTTTCTATTGCTTGTTTTCGTGTTTCTTCAATACTTCCCTGACAGGCTCTATTCCTAGATCTCTCCTCAAAATACTGCGTTTGGGCCAGAGTCGATTTAAGCTTATTTCGGGCCCTGGGCGCCAAAGATCTACGTGCTTCCTTGGCACTGAAGGATCGAAATTTATAACCAGAAAATCTGTTGAAGTCCAGCTTATACGGGCTCCTGGATGCCCGCCCCAAGAGCCAAATGGATAAACCGGCATTGGTTTCGGCTCTGATGAGCAGACCACTCTTACCATTCCTGAATGGCGCCGTTCTAATTCACAAATTGGAAAGTAATCCCACAGAAAGGCATCCCCCATCTGTGCGAATCAATGTGCTCAGCAGGATTACAGCTTACATCCGGGCCACCAATGCATTACTGGTTTTTTTTCTTGTAACTGTATTATAAAATGTCCAATCTTCATGATACTTTTAGCATTTTGGTTTTAGTACATGTACATAGGCAACATCGACTCATTTTCTCTCGTTCCATTCGGTTAATTCTTTTTAAGTACCGTAAAATCTGGCGTAAGACGCGCACCTATACTTTCAAGCTGCATTTTTTAATTTTAAGGTAAATTCGCCGTATAACGCCCCCTCCCCTTTTTTACGAAGGGGCCTGCAATGTACGTTGGGTATGCTGTTGTTTTTTAAAACCATTTATTTCAGGTATTATTCAAAGATTTTGAAAAAATAGCATATTTCTAGAAAAACAACCCTTTAGGTTCATAAGGTATGACATTTGTTTTAAATAAACAGTATTCCAATCTTTGTAGAAGTTTTAAGTTTTTTATGCACATCTCTTTTTTTTTTTTTGTTGAAGCTATCATTTTTATACCCAGCGTATAACACGCACCCGTAAATTTCGATCTTATTTTTTGTGTTAAAAGTGCGCGTTATACGCCGGATTTTAAGGTACATATAAATAGTAGTCTTACTTTGTGGAATTTTATTAGCATC